>JAODAL010055083.1:0-24203 GCA_025379985.1 Phyllomedusa bahiana
GGCTGGTATCAGCCATGCTACATAACTGTCACAACCTGTGTTGCGAAAGATAAACCTTTTGGCTTCCCCCACCAAGCCCAGGCTCTTGGTGGCACTTCTACCAGGCCCTCCACCGTGCAGAACAGGCAACTACCTTTGCCACTCTGTCACAGTAGTATAGGCAGGGTCATGCCCCCATAGGTAGCATAGGCAGGGTATGCCCCCATAGGCATATGGGCAGGGTCATGCCCCCAAATAGGTAGTTAAGGGCATCATGTCCCATGGGTAGCTTAGGCGTCATGTCCCCATAGGCATCATTCCCCATAGGTACCTATAGGCAGGCTATAGGCAGTCATGTCCCATAGGTAGCTAAGGCGGCAAGGGCAGTCAGGTCCCCATGGGCGGCATGCCCCAAAAGGCAAGGCATTGCCCCCATAGCTGGTTAGGCAGGATGTCCCCCAAGGCGGGTTGGGCAGCATGCCCCCAAAGGGCAGGTATAGGGCCATGTCCCCCAGGGGTATAGGAGGCAGTCCCCCAGGCTGGTATGGCAGGAAGTCCCCCAGGCTGGTTTTAAAACAGGTGTCCCACGGGGCTGGTAATAACAGGTTTTCCCCACGGTGGTTAGGCAGGTATGTCCCCACAGGGGTATGGCAGGATGTCCCCACAGGCTGGTTAGGCAGGCATGCCCCCACGGCTGGTATAGGCAGGTATGTCCCCACAGGCGGGAAAAGGCAGCCTTCCCCAAAAGGGGGTATAGGCAGCCATGTCCCCATGACGGTATAGGCAGCCATGCCCACGGGCGGTTTATGGGACCCACCCCCCCATATGCTGGTATAGGCGGGCATGTCCCACACTGGTATAGGCAGGGTTTTTTAAAAAAAAAAAAAAAAAATACAAGTACAGTACCCCGGTCCCCGCTGCTCCCTCTGTGCTCCCCCCCTCCCGGCCCCGCTCTATCTCCTTGCCGGCACAGGGCGCGCAACGTCATCAACCGCCGGGAGCGTATGAGCGGCCCGCCTGCCCCTTGGGCCCCGGGAAACCTCCCCCCCCGGTGTTTCCCCTTCCATTGGTGCGTCCATGTGGAGCGCTACGGGGGAAAATACCCGACAGCGCCCGGGAAGGGAAAATCCCAAAGGCTGTCCCCGGTACTCGGCAATCACTATATGCCTCCCTGGGGAATTTGCTTGCAGCTGATTTGTCCCTCCGGGCCCCCGGGGCCTCGAGGGGCCCGAGCGCCGCAGTGTCTCGAGTTTAAACGAGGTCAGATTTTTTAGCACATTTTTTGTGCTGAAAAAAATGGCTTATATGGGTATATACGGGATTTATTTTTGTTTTTTCCCGCACTGGCAATTAGCCCAAAATCAAATAAACCCCGGAAACACAATGCAGTTATCCCAGCCCAACAAAAAAAATAAGCTAACCCTTTTGGTGTTGTATCACTCACAGTCCTTTTGGGGGGCTTACAGACGCCGGTAGGTCTCTCCAGCTCCCCCATGGAATTTTTCTGCCGTACACCTGCACACCGACCTGCAAGGCTTACATAGGACTCCCCGAAACCCGGCCGGGGCCGGAAAAGGGAGTAGCAAACCCCACCAGCTCTTTTGGCCCTTCATAAAAATCCTACCCGTTTAACCGCAAACGTTTGCTAAAGTATAGAAATGTGTGTCAGTGGCCGAATGCCGCTGATACATGGCTTTTTCCGCACCGAGACAATCTGGCGAGAATACGGCTTTCCACCCACGGAAATACCCCCCCCCCCCCTCTCCTAAAACCCCGGGGGTTTTGGGGAATTAGCCATCAACTGTCACCCTTGAAAAGGCATCCCGTTTCCCTGAGGTTTGCCTGGCCTATGCTCTACGGAGAATGAGAAATCCTGTAAAGCGAGAAACCAGTGGGTCACCCACGCATTATTCCCTTTCTTCTCCCGCATCCATTTTAGTGGGGCATGGTCGGAAACCCGTGAACCTCCTTCCCGCAGGTAATACCCAAAGGGGGTTTAAAGCCCACTTTTGGGCCAAAAAATTTTTTCCACAATGCATAATTCCTCTTGCTGGGGAGAGCTTTCCCACTTAGGACATTCCGGGGCCTTCCCATTTATCACCTGGGCAGTACCCAGCCCACATCAAAACTCCGTCGGACCACAAACTCCTAGGGAAGTCCGGGGTACCAACCTGGTTTCTGCACAGGGGGTTTCAGTCCGAAAAAAACCCCCCTGCTTTGGGGGACCATTTTTATGGCCGATGTTCTACCCTTTGTCAAAACCCTCAAGGGGGCTATCTCGGCAAACCTAGGGGTAAAAGCCCATAATAGCTGACTATGCCAATGAATTCCCCTGACCTGTTTCTTGGTGAGGGGCGGGGCCATTTATGAATAGCCTCGAACTTATTCATCTGGATTTTAAATTACCCCCCTTTCCCAATAGTAGCCTAAGTATTTAATTCCTCCATCCCAGGGGCTTTTAAACTTGGGTTAATTGTAAACCAGGCCTTTCTCAGGGCATCAAGGACAGCTTGAACTTTCCTCAGATGACTCTCCCAGTCCTGACTGAAGATGACAATGTCATCTAAGTAGGCAGCCGCAAATTTCCTATGGGGGCATAAAACTTGGTCCATGGCCCTCTGGAAAGTGGCTGGAGCCCCCTTTAACCCAAACGGCATCCGAACATACTGAAAGGACCCCTCGGGTGTGGAAAAAGCGGTCTTCTCTCTCGCTTCTTTTGCCATGGGGATCTGACAATAACCTTTCATGGGGTCTAAGGTGGTGATATATCTAGAGGGCCCCAACCGCTCAATCAACTCGTCTATCCTTGTCATGGGGTAGGCATCCACCCTAGATACCTCATTTAACTGACGGTAGTCGTTGCGTACTAGTACAATAGGGCTGGACCATCCACTTTTGGACCTCTCAATTACCCCAAGTTCTAACATCCTTTGAACCTCCTTGGCGATAACTTCCCGACGGGCTTCCAGGACCCTATATGGCTTTAGGTTCACTCGGACCTGGGGGTCTGTGAGGATCTCATGGGTTATCACATTAGTGAGGCCCGGGGTCTCTGTGAACAAATCTGTGTTCTGTTCAAGTAGCTCCCCGCATTCTTGCTTTTGGGGAGGGGGACAGGGTCTCTGCAATCTTCACTGCCTCCACTTCGGACGTAGGTTGTCCTGTAAGGCAGAGGGACTCAGGGGACTCTCTTTCTCTCCAGTGTTTTAACAGGTTGACGTGGTACACCTGAAAAGGTTTTCTCCTTCCTGGCTTATGTACCCTGTAGTTAACCTCTCCTATCTTTTCAATGATCTTGTAAGGCCCCTGCCACTTGGCCTCATCAGTGGGGATTAACACCCGGTCTCCAAGCTGGAACTGTCATGGTTTGGGAGACCTATTATATATCCTGGACTGGGTCTCTTGCGCCTGCAGAAGATGTTCCTTTACCACAGGCATCACCCGGGATATTCTCTCCTGCATCTGGGCTACATGTTCTACCATACTCTTATGAGGAGTAACCTCAGCTTCCCAGGTTTCCCTTGCCACATCCAACAGCCCCCTAGGGTGCTTGCCATACAAAAGTTCGAAAGGTGAGAACCCGGTGGAGGATTGGGGTACTTCCCTAATTGAAAATAACAGGTAAGATAACAGATAGTCCCAGTCCCGTCCATCCTTCTCTACCACCTTTTTTAGCATGGCTTTCAAGGTCTTATTAAATCGCTCTACCAAGCCGTCCGTCTGAGGGTGGTAGACGGAGGTGCGCAACTGGGTGACTTTCAGAATTTTGCACAGTTCTCTCAGTCGAACAAAACATATGCATAACACCTTCGGTGTTGTATCACTCACAGTCCTTTAGGGGTGCTTTACAGACAGCCTGCTGTAGACATCCTCTCCAGCTCCTACACTGGCAGATCTCCTTCTGACCAGACACACCCTGCACACCGGACCTGCAAGGCTTACATAGGACTCCCGCAAACCCAGGCCTGGACCTGGAAAATGGGAGTGGCAAACCCACCCAGGTCTGTTGGCTACTCCAGTAAAAAGCCTACCCCATTAACCGCATAGCAGTTATGCTAAACGTATATGAAACGTGTGTCAGTGGCCGAATGCTGCTGACACCAGCACTACATGGCTTTTTACCACAACGAGACCAGGCATCTCGGTGAGACATATTGGCCGTCCACCACAGCCCCTTGTGGTTTCCTACAATATATATATATATATATATATTAGTATATATATATATAAAATAGTATATATATATAAGTATATATATAATAGTGTGTATATATATATATATATATATATACACTATAGATAAAATTAGTAAAGAAACCAGCACTCCACAAGGAAAAATATGTAAACATATAACGAGGAAAAATCCACGGCACTCCACTAGAGAATCAAGCAAAAAGGTGGTTTATTCCCCCATGTTAGATAAACACTGTTTCAGCTCCCTCACAGAGCCTTTGTCAAGCTTATACATACATAGGTATAGATATAGATACATATACATATACAAATATACATATATGCATATATATTGTAAGCAGTTGCCGCTCTGGGATTGCAGTAGAGTCCAATGTAGACAGAGACACAGACAGGTTTTCAGGGTTCAAACACGGGTCCTTCCGAGTTTTATTAGCACAGCAGGTATTACAGCGTAAAACATGTGCCAAACAAACACATAAATACCTGCTTGCCTGAGCGCTGACTTACATAATGTAGTTTTCCCTCACTACACCTTGTAGTCATCCACTGGCAATATGAGAGCTAATGGATATCTCTAGTGTTTTCTTCCCAGATCAAACTCCTTAACCTGTCTAGAAGAACACCTTGTCAGGTGACTAGCAGACTTATAAAGGCCCGCTAAACCCACCCAACACTTTGCCTACCCATGGTAAGGGCCATCCCATGTTTTGGAAAAAGCAATCTTACTAACGCTAAATGGATGACAACCACTTACTGTGGCTGACACAACAGAAACGAATAGCTCCTATCTCACCAAGGCCAGGAAATCTTGGTAACATGTCCCTTATTACCTTTTTTCTATGTATATATATATATATATATATATATATATATATATATATATATATATATATATATATATATGTATATTTTATATATAATTATTATATGTTAGAACGCCCTTGCTTCTGGGGCGCTGTACATACATACATAAGTCAAACAAGTACGATTGTGACGATAGATGACTAACAAATGGTACAGAGGGAGAGAGGACCCTGCCCACGAAGGCTTACAATCTGCAAGGAAGGAGGAAAGAGACAGGAGGTGAGGGGTAGACATGTTTGTTGGGGGTGAAGTGGCAGCAGGGTTATTGTAGATAATAAGTTATCCTGAAGAGATGGGTTTTCAGGTTGCTTTTGAAGCTTTTGAAGGAGGCAGAGAGAGTCTGATGTGTTGGGGCAGTGAGTTCCAGAGTATGGGGGAAGCACGAGAGAAATTTTTGAGATGGTTGTGTGAGGAGCTGACAAGAGGAAAGCAGAGAAGAAGGTCCTGTGAGGAGCAGAGATTGAGTGAGGAATGGTATCTGGAGATTAAGGCAGAGATTTATGGAGGGGAGAGGTTATGGAGAGCCTGGTAGGTCATGGTTAGTAATTTGAACTGGATTCGCTGGGCAATGGGTAGCTAGTGAAGGGATTGGCAGAAGGGAGAGGCAGAGGAGTAGCGAGGAGAGAGGTGGATAAAACAGGCAGCAGAGTTGAGGAAAGTTTCAAGGAGAGCAAGAGTGCTAGACGGAAGGCTGCAGAGAAGGATGTTGCAGTAGTCTAGGTGGAGCATGGACCAGAATTTTTGTAGTGTCAGGGTTAAGGAATGAGCAGATTCGTGAAATATTTTTCAGGTGGAGGCGGCAGGCTGAGGTAAGGGTTTGGATGTGTGGTTTGAAGGACAAAGTGAAGTCATGGGTTATCCCAAGGCAGCAGATTTGTGGGACTGGTGAGAGTGTAGAGCCGTTGACCGTGATGATCAGGTGGGGGATAGAGTGGGATGGTGGAAAGATGATGAATTCAGTTTTCTCTGCCTTAAGTTTTTGGTGATGGGAGGAGAAGAAGAAGGATATGGACGATAGACAGTCTGGGATCTGGGACAGTAGAGGGTTAATGTCTGGGCCGGAGATGTAAAGTTGGGTGTCATCAGCAAACAAGTGATATTGCTGAGGGATGCAGGCCCGGACTGAGAACCTGCCCAACCGGGCGGAGGCCCGGCAGGCCGCACAGCGGGGAGACATGTGGGCCGCACGAACACGTATATTTCATTGGGCTGGCACTGCTCACTTTACAGCACGGCACCGCGGAGGGAAGCAGGCGCCGCGGAGGGAAGCAGCCACCGCGATGGGCAGCTAAGGCAGTGCTATGCAGGCCGGCACTTTGACATGCGGCCGCAGATGAGCCGCATCTGGACATACAGCACAAAGTTGATGCGGCCGCCGCGACCACAGCTGAGGGCCTGAGGCTGCCGCACTTTGGGAATTTGCTCCGCAAGTTAATATAACATAGAGGGGGGCTGCGGCCACTACAAAGGGCCAGCCGCCGCGCCACAACTGAGGGCCGCCGCAGTGAGCAGGGATGCTCGGCAGCGGCCAGAGTTACCTGCAACTACGTAAGTCTGGCTGCGGCCACTACGGAGGGTCCGCCGGCCGCCGCGCCCACAACTGAGGGCCGCAGTGAGCCGGGATGCTCCGCAGCGGCCATAGCCAGTCTGTGCTGGCTGGCCAGGCTGGGCAATGCCGTGGTCACATATCAGGAGGCGGGGCAGGACGTGCACGGACGGAGGGAGGGAGCGCGGGTGGAGGCAGCTAGCTCCCAGTGAACAATAGAGACGTTCACTGGCTCCACCTCCCCGATCCTCCAGCCTTACCCATGCTGAAAGCACCTCTGCCTCTCCAGGGAGCCGGCTCTGCTGCTGCAGGTGTTACTCCAATAGTAAGTACATGGTTCGCTTCACTACTTGGGTCTTGTTACTTGTCAGCCTGGTAGCAGGAAGGCAAGGCCCAAGGGAAGTAGGTACATAGCTACCAACCTCTCTTGGGCCTTGTTCTCCTACATACCTCCTTCAGCGCCTGCCCGCCCACATACCTCCCTTGGTGCCCATTCTCCTACATACCTCCCTTGGTGCCCATTCTTCTACATACCTCCTTTGGCGCCTGCTCGCCCACGTACCTCCCTTGGTGCCCATTCTCCTACATACCTCCCTTGGCGCCCGCCCGCCAACATACCTCCCTTGGCGCCCGCCCGCCAACCTAAAAACGTTGGTGCCTGCCCACCCACCTACATACTTACCATTGGTGCCTGTCTGCCTATGTACCTCCTTTGGTGCCTGCCCGCTTGCCTACGTACCTCCCTTGGTGCCTGCCCGCCCGCCTACGTACCTCCCTTGGCACCCACCCGCCTACGTACCTCCCTTGGCGCCCGTCTGCCTACGTACCTCCCTTGGCGCCCGTCTGCCTATGTACCTCCCTTGGTTGACCCTCTTATTTTCCCCCTACGTACCTCCCTTGGTGCCTGCCCACCCACCTACGTACCCTTTGCCTTGTGCCCCGCGCCCGCCTTTCGTACTTACCTCTCTTGGTGCCCGCCCACCTACATACCTCCCTTGATGCCTGCCCGTCCGCCTACGTACCTCCCTTGGTGCCTGCCCGTCCGCCTACCTACCTCCCTTGGTGCCTGCCCGCGCGTCTACGTACCTCCCTTGGTGCCTGCCTGCTCGACTACGTCCCTCCCTTGGTGCCTGCCCGTCCGCCTAAGTACCTCCCTTGGTGCCTGCCCGCCTGCCTACGTGGGCTGCCTGCCCGTCTATGTGGGCTGGTGGGATCTGTGTGCCAGGGCTGCTTTTGAGTCCCAGTCCGGCCCTCGAGGGATGAGAGAATTTGTAGCAGGAGGGAATGGTCGACAGTGTCAAAGGCAGAGAATAAGTCTAAAAGAAGAAGGACGTGAGACTTTAGCAGTTAGAAGGTCGTTGGTGACTTTGGTTAGGGCAGTTTCTGTAGAGTGATGGAATCGGAAACCGGGATGGGTCAAGAAGAGAGTTGAGGGACAGATGAGAGGACAGTTGAAGATAGACATGCTGTTCGAGGAGTTTAGAGGCAAATGGAAGCAGTGAGATGGGGCGATAGTTAAACAGAGAGGAGGGGTCGAGAGATGGCTTCTTTAGGATGGGTGTGATGGTAGCATGTTTAAAGGAGGAAGGGAAGAGACTAGAGGTTAGTGATAGGTTGAACAGATGGGTGAGGGCTGGGAGTGGGTCAAGACTGCAGGTAGTGAGGTTGGATTTGGAGAGCAGAGAGGAGAGCTTGTTATGATTGACAGTGGAGAAGCAGGTTAGGAGGGACGTGCAAGGTGCAGGTATAGAGGTGGGTGGTGGGGACTGTGCAGGTATAGGGGCTGGTGGTGGGGACTGTGCAGGTATAGGGGCTGGCGATGGGGACTGTGCAGGTATAGGGGCTGGTGGTGTGGAGAGCGGGATGAAGCGTTCTCTGATATATATGTTTATGTGTATATATATATATATATATAGTTAGATAGAGAGATATATGTCTTCAGATACCTTGATATATCATGCCTAATGAAGAGACCTGAATAGTCTTGCTATATAACATACTTTCTTTTTGTTAGGCATTAAAAGATATCATATCTGCAAGGTGGTTACATTGTTCTTCTCACTGAGGAACAATATTTTTTATTCCTTTTTAATTTCTTAACATTCTATTGTTCTATTAAAGAACTTTTTTGAACTATAACATACATACTTATTGCTAATAATATTATAACATACACATATAGCTATTATATCCTAATAGACATTGTTATACGACAGCCATGAGTCTTTTTGTAAAGCCCAGGCCTTTCACTTTTTAAACAGGAACCTTGACAATCACAATAGCATAGTTCAGCAAAGGAAAACAAAGCAAGTCTGATCCTGGCCGTTACTGCTGAGTGCGGCTGTCAAACCAGTTATTCTCTGATTGGTGATCTTGTAGGCAGAGCTACAAGATAATTATTATTTCTATATATTAAAATAGAATTAGTTTTCTTTTTTCCATTCAGCCTCAAACCGATAATGCTAACAAAAATAAAATAAATTAAAAAATACAGAAAAAACATCTGATGTGCCATGAACCACTTCTATGCAATTTATTTAACAATGGTAAAGATAAATGAATATAATAAGATCAGAGAACAGATCATTTTAATGCTTATTATGCAGGACAAAAGTTGTATCCTTGCCTCAGGGCTCAGATCAAGTGCAGTATTACTAGTAGCCTTAAGGGATTATCAATCAGAATTTTTTTTCCAAAAGACCAAATAGAAACAATATACTAAGCAACACAGAAGATATTTTCCAGCTAAAGCCCCCATATTATAATCTGTCTATGTCTAATTTCTCATTATCTCTATTCACTGGTGGGATTGGAAGGACTCAGTTGTTATACCATTTAGATCAAAATAATGTGACAGACAAGTTTGTCTATCAGGCACAAAAATGTTAGTGGTATTAAAAATTTAATTTTAATTATGTCAGATACATAAAATAAATGTATTTGTAAGATTCTAAGTAAAAAGTTCCATTAGTGTTACCAAAACTGTTTTCAAAGACATTAAGAAAACATTAGGATATAGATACTAAAAGCCCACCAATTTTCATGTAGAATTGTGGTACTCCTTTTTAAATAAGAAATTGATATGTTGAAGATAAGTATTGGTACTCAAAGAGCAGAAGCTGCGCTTAACTCCATGCCAACAAATAACATACATACAGTATATTATGTTATAATGCTGGACTGGGTATATCAATTTGGAGCTTATACCCGCTGTTTCATCATCTAGATGCTGCAGTCAAAAGTCTCTAGAGAATGGGCTTTTCTGTCACCTGATTGGCCTCGGAATGATATAATAAAGGAGCGCCAAGTGATTATCATGCAAGTACAGTGTATACTATTACATATTGCGCCCTATAACCGGATTTAAAAAAAAATAAAAATAACAATAAATTTAAAATGTTTTAAAAATATAAAAAAACAAAAAAATTAAAAGTAAAAAAACAAGTCTGAATTATAAAAATATCAGTGTATTTATCCCATGATGAATGCTGCATATACAGTTAAAGGGAACCTGTCAGATGGTTTATGCTAACAAGATGTGATAGAGGAAGAGAATCTGAACTTCTAGTAAAAATCACAAAAAATCCTTATAGAACTCCTTAAGTGCAAGTCCTATTTATACCACTCACTTGCAGTGATTGACAATTTGCTCTGTAAACACACTGGTGGAGGGAAAGGTGTCAATCACTGTATGTGGGTGGAGTAAGCAGGACTTGCACTCTCACTTAAGAAGTCCTATCAGGATTTTCTCAGCTCTTAACAATAGCAGATTAAACAATCCTCTTTATTGGTGGTCTGTCTGGGCCATCTGAAGCCTGTTTGTCATTTGTGCTCCCAACATTGCTCCAAACACCTCCTAAAGTTTTGATCAGAATGGACGAGATTACAGACACTTCTTCGAAATGGCCATCCTGCTTCTCTCCAATGATGTGCCTCTCTCAAAAATTGTCAACTGAGCAAAATATCTTTGAGTACATCATATAAAGCATATCTAGCGGTCAAAGATCTCCCACAAAAGGTACACCACCCAAAAGTAGTCACTGAGGGCCTTATCACAGGGCATTGGAGTAGACACTTTTGCATCCTCTTGTGCCAAGACATAGGGCCTCATGTATGAAAATTGTCTAGGTCTAAGTTTATGTTCACACGGCTGATTTGAACCCTAAATTTCAGCATCCAAATTGTCGTCAAAACCTCATCGCAAAAGCGTCTAAACGAAGCCCTTTTCAGATAAGGTTTTCACAAGGATTTTATCAGGTTTTGATGAAGTTTTTGACAAGGTTTTTCAACACTGTTTCCTTTCTGGAATACCAATACAAATTAATATGCCAGGGAAGAAAATGTGCCAAAAACGCATTACAAACACACCAGAAACCGTGCCTAAAGCTGCGTTGAGGTTTTGGATGAGGTTTTGAAGCTCTGCATTGATTGCTATGGGGATTTTCAGCATTGAAAACACTTCAAGATCTTTTTCAGTGTCCAAACAACCAGAAAAAATGGAAAAACCTTGTCGTGTGTGAACTACAACGCTGCATTACATAGGAATCAATTAAAATGAACTGGGGACGTTTTGGATACTTTTTTATGCTGTTTTGGAAGAGGAAACACCCCGAAAACAGTGTGTGAAAATACCCTAAGACTTTTCCATGTTGCCCATTGCAACCAATCAGAGCTCCCCTTTCATTTCATATAGTGCGCTGAAAAAATTAAAGGGGAGCTCTGATTGGTTGCTATGGGCAACAAAGAAAGTCTTACACCTGGACAGTTTTCATACATGTGGCCCTAAGTGTCTAATCGGACCACGCTTTCCATCATTTTCATCTGCTTGAGAGAGACATAAGTGCATTTCTATTTGAGGGGATTTTTTGTCCATTACATTAAACTTAGAGACTTGACCTCTGAATTGTCTAATCAGAGATGCACATGCACTGTCTTCTGTCCTCATATACTCTATGGGGTATTCTTAAACATTGAAGGATAGGATCCTTAGTGGTAAGTGGTCATTGAAGGCCCTATACAGAATGCAATGAGCTGCAAGGCAATTACAGGTTGGTGTAGTTTTGGTCACACTATACCTAGAGATGGGCAAATTGATTCTAACGAAGTGGAATTCGTTTAGAATTTCAGGAAAACTTCGATTCTGAACGAAGTCGAAGTTTGGGGTAATTCGCGGGAACGAAGTGTGTTTTTAATTGATAAAATGGCTGCGAGCACATGGCGTTACATGGGGCAAAGAACTCTGGGAGCAAGAAGGGCATAGCCTACATGACATGTGCAGAGATGAAGCCAATCAGAGACCGGCGGGATTCTGTGACGTCATCGCACTATATAAGTCCGGGTGCAATGCTGGGAGCTCATACCGCTCTCACTGTACTGAGTAGGGAAGGTGCTGCCACGGCTGCTTATGATATCTCTTACTAAAGAACTCACTTTTACACAGCAATTTTTGGGGGGTGTCACAGCTTGTCTCAGAGACTGCTTCTCTTACGTTCTAATTCTGATTTTGTGGGGTATTGGAACTGAAGTCCAGTGTGCGTCCAATGCAGCTGCAAATACATTTTAATGCTATCTGCTCACAGCACATTGAATATCCAAGGGTTATCTAAGCCTGTTCCGGTTGTATTCATTTAAAGAAACAGCGTTTTTTACTATTCAAATACCACTTCATTTTTGGTTGCTCATTTCTTTTACGCAATTTACATCCAGGGGTTAATTAAGCATTGTTCTGCTGTTGTGGTCACTAAAAGAAACGTTCTTTTTCACCGCCAAAAAAGACATTTTTCCTGTAGCATAATTCATAACCGAAGGTTAATTAAGCCTGTTTGTGCTTTTATATTCAGTAAAATACACAGTGTTTTTAAAGGCACATACAAGTAAATTTTTCCTGGCCGTTTGTGGAGAGCAATTTATATCCAAGGGTTACCCAAGCTTGTTACTGGGTTCATTTGGAGTCAAATACAGGGTGTGTATTTATCATATGCAGATATCTTCATCAAACAGTGTCTGTACATTTTAGAACAAACAGTATGTCAGACAGAGAGGTGGCAGGCTCTTCACCTGCGAGTGGCAGTGGCACAAACATTCCTGGAACAGGCCCAGGTCGCAGCCCAGCAAGGGGACATCGCAGGGGTCACTCGGTGAGGCCACAACTGCCGCTTTCATCTAGCGGCTGTGTGTTGACCAGCAATCCAAGGGTTTTTGGTGGTTGACTAGGTCATCCACTTCCTCCCAGATGACATCTGACAACCCCAGCCAAGAGTCGATGGGGTCGTCAGACACAACTCTTAGTTGGCATGGCCTGGGAGTGGGTCAGCGGCCCTCACCTGTTCTCAACCCACCTCTGTCCCATCCGGTTCCCTCAGCCAGAGATCTACTATGTGGTCTGGGCTCAGCGCCACTATATAGCGAGAATGAACAATTTGAGGAGGGCAGTCAGCAGCTACTTGGCAGCGAAGAAATGGGGCCAATATCCCCTGCTTCTTGCAGTAGGCGGCAAAGTATAGATGTGGAGAGTGGCATGGGAGGTCATGTTGTGAGGGGTCAGCCTCTGCATACCAAGACTGGTGATGAGGACAGCAGTGACGATGAAACACAAATCGATGATGATGTAGCCGACCGCACTTGGGAGCCGGGTGAAGCAAGGGCTTCATCATCGTCAGGAGAAGAGGGCGTCAGCTTGCGCGTCAGGCAGCGGCGCAGCCAGCAAGTGGGGAGTGTGGCCGTGAGTCAGCAGGGTAGCAGCAGTGCGAGGTCAGGAGCCAAACGGCCATGGGGTAGAAAACCCGCTTCGCAGGTCCAAGAAAGTAGCGGCACAGGGGCTCAGCGAGGCAGCGGCGGCAGTAGTCACTCAGTGCGGAGCGTTGGCGGTAAAATCAGCTACTCGGCGGTGTGGCAGTTCTTTGCTAAGACACCGGAGGAGCCGAATATGGGTATATGTAGAATCTGTGGGTAAAAAGTGAAGCGTGGCCAGGGAGCTAACGTTGGCACCACGGCCCTGCGTCAACACATGCAGCATCACCATCCGGTGGCCTGTGAGAAACGTGGCTCAGATGTGGTGGTCCATCCTGCCGCCACAGAAGCAGCAGCGCCCAGTGGCACGCATGCCATTGCAGCCAGTCAAGGCTCCACCACCTCTGCAGAAGGGAACTGCTTCTCTTTGACATCATCTCCCGGTCCAGATGCTCCTGCTCCTCGCTACTCATGGCGCCAGCAGTCGTTTGCAAAGAGACAACAGTATGCGTCCAACCATCCTAAGGCGCAGAACCTGACCGTGCTCCTGTTAAAGTTGTTGGTACTGCAGTCCCTCCCTTTCCAAATGGTGGACTCTGCGCCATTCAGAGAACTAATGGCTTGTGCCGAGCCGAGATGGAGAGTTCCAAGCCATAATTTATTTTCCAAAAAGGCAGTACCAGCACTTCATAAATATGTAGAACAGAAGGTGGGCCAGTCCTTGAGCTTATCGATTTGTTCCAAGGTGCATGGCAGCGCGGACGTCTGGAGCTGTAACTACGGTCAGGGCCAGTACATGTCCTTTACGGCCCATTGGGTGAATGTGCTTCCTGCCCAGGCACACCAACAACTTGGACAGGAGACGCCGCTTTCTCCTCCACGTTGTCAAACTGCGGCTCCTGCGCCAATGTCCGCCTCCTCCTCCTCCACCACCACCATCATCTCAGCCTTCACAAGTACTGCTCCATCATACCACATGTGTAGGGCACAGTGGTGTCATGCAGTTCTACACCTGGCTTGCCTCGGCGAACAAAGTCACACAGGGGAGGAACTGCTCCGCGTCATGCAGCAAGAAATCGATGTGTGGCTTTCTCCGCGCCAACTGCAAGCAGAACCAAGGTGACGGACAATGGGAGTAACATGGTGTCCGCGCTGCACCGAGGAGGGATGGTCCATGCGCCCTGCATGGCGCATGTGTTCAATCTGGTTGTGAAAAGGTTCCTGAAGTCTTCCACCGATCTTCAGAAGATTCTGAAAATGGCCAGGAAACTGTGCATGCACTTCATCCATTCCTACAAAGCCAGGAACACCCTCCTCGAGTTGCAGTGGCAGAACGGCCTCCCCCAACACACTCTGATATGTGATGTTTCCACCCATTGGAATTCCAGCCTGCACATGTTGGACCGACTATATGAACAGAGAAAGGCCATTAACAATTTTTTGATGATCCAGGCGGACAGGAGTACTCCCCTGTGTAACTTTGATGTCAGCCAGTGGCAGCTCATGCGTGACACCTGCCGTTTGTTGAGGCCATTCGAGGAGGCAACGTTATTTGTCAGTCGCCAGGACTACGGGATGAATAACGTCATTCCACTGCTTCATGTCCTGGAACAGATGCTGAAAAATCTGTCTGGGCAGGGGACTGGAGACGTGGCGACCACATCTCGCGGCCACATGAGTCCGTTGGGGACGGAAATGGAGGAGGGGGACATTGGAGCAGAAGCATTGTCTGGTGAAATGAGTGGATTTTCTACCCAGGTGACAAGAGAGGAGGAGCAGCTGGAGGAGGTAGATGGAGATGAGGAAGACGTGGCAGATGACCCGCAAGCACCGTGGCAGTATACAGTGGAGATGTAGGCAGGGAGCCTCTCAGAGTCACCTGTGCAGATGGCCCGCAGCATGCTGATTTGCCTGGCTAGTGACAGCCGAATAGTCAGCATCCGGCAGAGGGATGACTTCTGAGTCTCCACCCTATTGGACCCTCGCTACCGGTCCAAAATGGGAACCTTTTTCCCAGCTGCTGAGAGGAAGGACAAACTCAAATACTATAGGGAAATCCTCCGTAGTCAGTTGGTCGCTGCCTATGTGCGGCATTGTCCCTCCTCTGACAGATCTGACCGGGGGGGCTCTTCAGCGCTCACGTACTACTGCCACAGCTGCTGGGGGAGGGATGGGGGTAGGAGCAGTACCAGCTCCATCAGCAGCAACCTAAGTCTGGGGTCACTGATGAGCAGCTTCCTTCACCCGCCTAGTGAGGAGGGCAGTCGCCAGCAGCAGCATCAGCAGGACCTGGAGCAGACCCTGAACCAACAGGTGGTGGCGTACTTGGACAGCACTCTGCCACTCCAGTTAGAAGATCCGCTGGACTACTGGGCAGCCAAACTGGATGTGTGGCCGCAACTTGCCGAGTTTGCAGTGGAGAAACTGTTATGCCCGGCCAGTAGTGTGGCATCAGAGTGGGTGTTCAGTGCGGCGGGGGCCATCGTTACCCAAGGAGAACCCGCTTGTCCACAGGAAATGTGGAACGACTGACCTTTGTCAAGATGAATCAGGTGTGGATCGGCCAGGATTTCCACACACCAATGCCTTAGGCGTCAGACTACATCAGCCATGACGCCTCACCCAAACTGTGAGAAATGAGTCTGGGTTCAAACTACCTGCCTCAGCCACTATTCTGATGCCGCCACCCGTCTGATGCCACACATCTGCTGCCAGTTTCTCCATCTGCCACCAACCATCTTTACCAGGGACTGGTATTGCCACCCACCTCCACACTCTGTCATTGTGCCACTCTATGACCTCATTCTGCTGCTGCTGCTGCCGTGCCCTCCACACTGTGTCATTGTGCCACTCTGTGGCCTACTCCTGTTTTTGCCACCTCCAGAATGTCATTGTGCCACTCTGTGACCTCATGCTTCTGTGGCTGCCGCCGTCACCTCCACACCCTGTCATTGTGCTACTCTCTGACCTCATGCTGCTGCTGTCGTCACCTCCACTTTCGTTCATTGTGCCACTCTATGGCCTACTCCTGTTTTTGCCACCTCCAGAATGTCATTGTACCACTCTGTGACCTCATGCTGCTGTGGCACCCTGTCATTGTGCCACTCTCTGATCTCATGCTGCTGCTGCCGTTACCTCCACTCTCTGTCATTGTGCCACTCTGTGGCCTACTACTGTTTTGCCACCTCCAGAATGTCATTGTGCCACTCTCTGACCTCATACTGCTGCTGCTGTTGTTGCTGCTGCGGTCACCTCCACACTGTGTCATTTTGCCACTCTCTGACCTCATGCTGTTGCTCCTGCCGCCGTCACCTCCACTCTCTGTCATTTTGCCACTCTGTGGCCTACTCCAGTTTTTGCAACATCCAGAATGTCATTGTGCCACTGCCTGACCTCATGCTGGTGCTGTGGATGCTGCTGTGCCCTCCACACTGTGTCATTGTGCTACTCTGTGGCCTACTCCTGTTTTTGCCACCTCCAGAATGTCATTGTGCCACTGTCTGACCTCATGCTGCTGCTGTGGCTGCTGCCGTGCCCTCCACACTGTGTCATTGTGCCACTCTGTGGCCTATTCCTGTTTTTGCCACCTCCAGAATGTCATTGTGCCACTCTCTGACCTCATGCTGCTGTGGCTGCTGCCGTCACCTCCACACTCTGTCACTGACGTTGCCACCTGAGCCCTCAGCTTGTTTTTTTCCAGCTGTCGCTGCCATGACTTTATCAGGCTACATTACCGCTTCAGTTTTTTGGTCAGTTTTGCCCTCTTAAGTGCCCAGGGAATTTTAGAGTAAAGCGATTCTAAGAGTGGCGGCAGTCATGTGTGTGTCATACTAAAACACAACATTGTATGAAGACCAAACCAAGCTCCCTCTGCATATTTAAGCATGGCACAACGTTCTACAGCACCCTGCAGGCTCTGTGCAGCCTGGAAATAGCTGTTTTTTAATGCGATTCGTCCCGAAGCAATTGGGACCGAAACTAATTTTGTCGGAAAATTCGGCGAAGTCACCGAATCGAATTTTTGCGAAATTCGTCCATCTCTAACTATAGCCATACCTTGGCTCGTTCTTAGCCACAACATCTGAACACAGCCTGATGGGCAATGTGAAAAACTTATTAACTTACTTGCAATTTCTTTACAGAATGCACATTTAGTAAATTATGTATATACACTTCATCAGCATAAGCATTTCAGTTCTCGTCCTCCCTCTACTCTTTGAAGGAACCATTGCTATCAGTCGTGCATTAAAACATAAATAGCACTGTTTTGACTTTTTGATGGATAGCACAAACAAAATAATGTCCAGTTTTATCATCTATTTGGCCCTATTACAACAGATCTACTGAGTTGAGCATACAAAGACAGATTAGTCTATTGAATAACCTACTTAACAAAGTGCAAACACATGCATCAATGTCATCAGCATACTATGTTAATTATGCTGAGCCCCATTGGTGGCAATGAAGATGCACTAAACACCTGTGAGGTGGACATTTAGGTCAAGCCACAGGAATGTTTCTTCTGTGGTACATCTTGTCAAGCCCATCGCGGGGCCACAAACCCGATCTTAATGATATTAAACATGTACTACGTTGAGCACTAATAAGGTTCTCTAGACTCTAGCAAATAAATTCCTGTTCTAACTTTTTAATACAAGCAGCACTTATTTCAATGATCTCAGACAGTGGGGATGATTTACTATATTGTTTGCACCTGAAATCTGTCCTAATTTTTCGCATCTAGTTTTTAACACATTCATGACTGTTTCAGATACTTTTTGTACAAAATTCAACACAGAGGGATGTTTTTGTGTTTAAAGGGGAAAATGTCGCCAATTTTTTTTTTTTTTTCTTATTAAATCAAGCCCTTTTCCATATGCTTTTTCCTCTCGTCAATTTTTATTTCCTGATTGTAGTTTCTCTATTGGGCCCGTCTATATATGATTGTGGGGAAGACATTCTTGCTTGCACTGCTTTAACGGGTCAGAGAGATACTTTACAGCAGCTTCATGCCCATAGGATTCTTAAGGACAGTTTCTGCCCATAGACTTGTATAGGAGAGTTTTCACTGTGAAGGGAGGGGCGAGGGGGAGCTGTGACATCTCCTCTTGTGACTGGTGGACACTGTGTTATCTATACACAATGGTGTCTCCTTTCAGTGTGACCCTGCTTTTACTGATAATGAGCACACTGCTGGAAAGCTCTCTAAACAGAGCAGGAAGTGTCAGACTATTATTAGGCTTAGTGGCCAAAGTGAAAACTGCAGGACTTAAGAATTATTAAAAAAATACTGAAAGTGATGTGGAAAATTTAAAAAAAACATAACCAAAAATTCCTACAAAATGTGTTTAACATAAAAATGTGAGTTAAACAATAAGTCATTTTTTGATGACACATTCCCTTTTAAGGGGATGTAGCTTGGCCGTAGGGAGTGTGGCTTAAAATGCAACAATATGCACCAAAATTGTACTACAATACTGACATGGAACTGTGGTGTTAAGTTAGCTAACTTATTGGTATAAGAAGTTAGATAAGTCTAACAATATGACAAATTTATTAAACATGAGTCACTGTGATAGATTCTGAACATCCTTGGACTACTTGGTCTCAGTTTACACTCTCTAACTTTCAGACAAGATTAGTAAATCTGCTGACTGTGTGCTTCTCTGCTTGAGACAATCCTTAATTCTTAAATGGATCTCTTGAAAATAATAGAAAGGGAAGATCTCTCCTTAGGTAGAGTGCCTATATAGGCATATGGAGATTCGAAATGGCCTTTTGCACTCCACGAAGCATCTGCATATCACAAGGCATTATGGGAAAGGAAGTGAAAAGCTCTAGCACCCTCTGTTGGAGGTAACAAATCCTCAATTTGCTTTTGACCCACTGGATCTTTGGAAAGCAAGAAGGGAACTATAGTCAACCCAGCATCACTCATCTGTATACAGCCGTTTCAGGGTTTTGCCCCTCGTCAGTACAGAGCATAGCAATGCTGGCTTGGCTAAGTGGGAGGCAATGAGTAGCTCAGAAAGGGAAGATCTCTCCTTAGGGAGAGCGCCTATATAGGTGTGTGGAGATTCGAAATTGCCTTTTTGCACTCCACGAAGCATCTGCATATCACAAGGCATTATGGGAAAGGAACATCCAACAGAGGGTGCTAGAGCTTTTCAGCTCCTTTCCCATAATGCCTTGTGATATGCAGATGCTTCATGGAGTGCAAAAAGGCAATTTCGAATCTCCACACACCTATATAGGTGCTCTCCCTAAGGAGAGATCTTCCCTTTCTGAGCTACTCATTGCCTCCCACTCAGCCAAGCCAGCCTCGCTGAAAATAATAGGTAACAGTATGTCCCTCTGCTGGGAATGTGTCCCATTCTATACCATAAGTAGTCTGGTATGCATTTGTATGACTGTTTTGTGCCAAACTTTGGCACATTTTTAGTGCATTGTTCGACTCTGGCACGACTTGCCCCCACATCTTTGGCGCATTCAAAAGCGTCATGTTGATGTATTTGAATGGTTCCACAGGCTTGTATTGCTTATTGTAACTTTCTCATACATACTGGATTAGGAGATAATACCTTAGGTCCTCCTGGTCTTGGGGATCATACACACAACCACACAGACTGCTATATGAGATAGTAATCTAGCAATCCCAGAGCTTGACAACAGAAGTGGCTTATCAACTTGGGAAAGTGTTATTAACATTCTCTGTTTCATTTGTAGAGGCCACTGTGTAGGTAGGGGGAGGTGAAGCTGAGCTGAGTCAATGAAGTGGTCTTGTTATATGCCTGCTTAACTGATGTGTTACTTTTCATTGTAATCTCGCCCATTAGTAGTAAAGAGATGACTGGTGAGCATAACTCCCGTGTACACAGCAGACGAGGTGGCAGATACTGTTAGCCTATTGTAAGTGATAGTGATAGTAAGATAGTGTCATAGAAAATATAGCCCTGACAACAATGATGCCTTTAGGTATAATATTCTGCTATGAACAACTTCATAATATATCTTTATTGGAGTTAGAGCTTTAAACTCCTGTGCAGAGATGGAGTTACATAATAAAATTCCATCTGTTCACAGCTGCCACTAGAGGGAGCTTACTGTACTCAATAGTAAATGGGTACTTAGTAAGCTCCTAAACACTCCCTCGAGGTGGCAGCAGACAGCCAGGATTGTATCATGTAACAATATAGGTTAGATTAATGTTGAATGGTGCTTCATATTCCTGTACAAGATATATGGCCAATCGAGAAAGATACAACCAATCAAGAGGTGCTTCTTAATATATTTGGTATATTTATGGTTGTCCATGCACCACAAATGGAAATCTATCTCAGCTATATACTACGGTAAATTTTCACTACAACTTATGCCACTGAGGCCGCAGAAAACTACAATCTTTCCTAATGAGTCCCACTTACTTCTCTAAAAATGGCAAAAGTATCGTAAACACACCAAAACCTCCCATTTTTGTTCAATTTATACAGGAAATGTGGAGTTCTAAAGATAAGGGTGATACTTATAGGTAGACATCTACTTTAAATATATTTAACATAAAAATGTCCAATTTTGTAATAGGTTAAACTAACTCTAGGTAGTCGGTTTTATTATACATCTATGTGTCTCAACACGTGTAAGTCTGCCTGTGACTATATGTCATCCTCTTGGAAAGGTAACTGGCAATTGGACCATGTTTAGATTTGTTATGAATCTTTAGTGCAAATTCTGTTCTGAAAATTCAACAAATAGGAAAAAAAATTCCGTAAATTTTAGACCATGTTTATAAACATTTTATTGTCTATTTGCCAGTATTTTTTGTAGCATATTTTTACACTATGTAATCAAAATGGTGCAATCTTGCAGCAAAATCCACAGCACATTTTTCACAGATATGCTGACACTTACAGTGGAAATACTTTGCAAGCACAAAAATGGGCCCTCCCAGTTTTGATAAAAATGTGCGCTAAGGAACTCAAATTTTCATGTATCTAAAAAGTAACAGATATGCATTTTGAAATAGTTCATATATTCATTGCTTAACTGTCTCTTAGCGCACTGCTGATATGTTTTTGTGCTTGCATTGCTTGCCACCACGCCAGCGTGCACCAACATTATCTTCTTTAAAATTGTTTTGGATGCCCCGTTCAATTTTAGCTTTTTTTTGTGGAAAACTTTGCTACATCTGGTAGAGAATAAAAATAATCACATAAAAATGTTACTATTTTTAATACATATTTAATTAAATATTATTGTTAAGTCCCTCTTGTGTACTTACAGTATAATGGTAAACTCCTCTGTCCCACAAAGTAGCATTGCTCACAAACTTGAAATATAAGGGGGGTCGTTTCTGCAAATAAAGTAATTATAACATTTTTTAAAAAACATAATGTAAATAAATTGATGAATGAGCCAAATAAAACCATAAAATATTATCTAAATTTAAAAACAAGAACATTGCCTTCTTCATATACATATTGTTTATCAGAATTAAAGGGAATGTATTATTATCACTATTATTATTATTATTATTACTATATTATTATTATTTTTACTAATTAAAAGCCCATAATGATATTGCTATTTTCTTAGCTGTTTTTATCTTCTGATTGTAGATTTTTTAAAATTCTTTTTCTGTATATGATTATGGAGAAGCCATCATGTCTAAGGTATTTTTTACTTCCACTACAGGAACCTGTGAACAGGAGCTGACTCACTGACTTCTATAGATGATTTTTTCAGACATGCTCTGTGGGAAGAAGTCATTGTGCAGGTATGGGAAGAGGGTAAGCTGTAATTGTCTCCTATTGTGAAAAGTGAAACCTATATGAAAGGTGAATGGTGTTATCTATATATTGTGCAGTCTTGTTGTTCCCCTAGTGGTGTGGTGTGTGGGCTACTGCTCAGCAATCGGCTACACCTGTATGTTTTTCCTAAGTAGCATGGGGGCTGGTGTTGCCTCTCTGCTGGGTTCAGTCTCATTCCAGCCTTTGAGCTGTGACTATGGCCGTGTTTCAGGTTTTTTTTTGTTTTTTTTATCTATATATTGGTGTTATTTTTACTTGTAATACTGAGGTGATAGTGAGGAGACTGCTGAAAAGTTCTGCTGACAGAACAGGAAGTATCAGACAATTATAATACTTAGTGGCCAGAGTGATTTCAGGATTTTTAACCTCTTACCAACATTTGACGTTCCTATAAGTTATGGTCAGGAAGGGGTTCCCGCACTTTAACGTATGGGTACATCATAGAAATCTAGCGAGCTCACAAGCGGAGCTCGCAAGATCGCGGCATGGGACCAGCTGTATATTACAACTGGCCTCAAGCCACATCACCCATGCACTCCGACCGCGGGTGATTAACCGCTTAACTGCCGCAATCTATTAAGATCACTGCAGCTAAGACAAAGACAGAAGGAGCGAGCTCTGCTGTGTCTGTACCTGACAGACGTCACTATGCCCCGCAAGGCATTGTGGGCATTGACACACATGGTGAGTGACAGTTGTCATAGAGACCAGTATAGTTCTGCTCTGTACTGATCTTTATTGCATCAGTGATCTGAGGATCACTGATACAAATCCCCTATGGGGAAAAGTGAACAAAATGAAAAAGAAAAAGTAAAACACAAAAAATAAATTCACGTAGACAGTCATTTGTCCCTTTATAAATGGCAATCATACGGCATGTTAATTAACCCGCACTGTGAAAAAAAACCTCACAGAATTCCGATTTTTGTTCATCCTGCAGCACATAAAATGGAATAACAAGCGATCAAAAACAAATTAAAATGCCAACGTGGTTCCAATTAAAATGGCAGTTCATCCTGCAAGAATAAAGCCCTTACATAGTTCTGTGTATGAAAAAAAGTTATGCTTATCAGAAGATAGTGATGCATAAATATTGTTTTACACGATAAAAACTTTTTTTTTAAAACGCTTCAACATAAAAAAACTTTATAAATTTGGTGTCGCCGCAATTGTATCGACCCACAGAGTAAAACTAACTTGTCACATATACTGCATGGTTAGCGCTGTTAAATATAAAAAATAATACTAGGATTGCAGTATTTTCTTCACCCTGCCTTCCAAAAAATGGATTCAAAAGCAATCAAAAAGCTTTGTCCCCCGAACAATGATAACAATAAAAACATCAGGTCATCCCACAAAAACAAGTCCCTACATAGCTCGGTACACATAAAGATAAAAAAAAGTTATGGCTCTCAGACTATGGCAACTCAAAAAAAATTTAATTTTTGAATAAAAGTGTTTTTATTCTGTTAAAGTAGTAAAACATAAAAATATACAAAATGTGTTTTGCTGTAATCGTATCGACCTGCTGAGTAAAGCTAGCATGTTATTTATACCACATGGTGACCACTGTAAAAAATAAAAATAAAAGACACTACCAGAATTGCTGTATTTTGTTCAAAACGCCTCACAAAAACCTTAATAAACAGTGATCAAAGTGTCATATGCACCCCATAATTGTACCAGTAAAAACGTTAACTCATTCCGTAGAAAACAACCCCATAATCAGCTCTGTATATATAAAAATAAAAAAGTCATGGCTGGCAAACTATGAATGCATAATACGCAATTTTTATAAACACATTTCTATTGTGTAAAAGTAATAAAACATAAAAACTATATAAAATTTCTATCATTTTAATTGTACTGATCTGCATAGTAAAGTTATCCTGTCATTTATACCGCACGGCGGACGCTGTAAAACTGAAGCCCAAAAAACAATGGCATTTCCCCCCCATTTTCATGGCCCAATGCTAAAAAAACTATGGAACACCAGTGTGCCCAAAATGCACAATACACTCTAGATGAGATCCATGTGGGGTGTTGAATCTAAAATGGGGCGAAATTCTGGAAGGTTTCGCCTG
>JAODAL010055084.1:0-24203 GCA_025379985.1 Phyllomedusa bahiana
GGCAAGCAATGTCCCCCCCCCCCTTCCCCCCCCCGTGACTTTACAGCGGTAGATGCTCCTTTAAAATTCTCTGCCTAACTACCTAAAATCTGCAAATCACTGATCTAACTAACTTCTAAGGATCACAGCTAAAAGTAGAGCTGTCTCTGTCAAAAAATAGAATAATTTCGCTGAGCTGTTTGCTGATATGTTTGGACAGAGGCAGAGCGCACGTCCTACTGCTATGATACGCTGAAACACAATGATCATGAACAGGAAGTGCTGTTCTATGTAAAATGAGGTTCATGTGATTTTTCCAGCCAATCGCAACCATAACACATCCCATCATGACGTCGCACACACATCTCACCCTGCCTATTCTGTAAGCTGATTTGCTGGCCGCCAAAATGACAGGAAGCGCCGAAAATGGCGCAATATTAATAGATTATGCACAGATTTTAACCTAAATTATCGCGTGATCTAAAAAATACGATCAACGTAAATACCGTGCCGTTTTCAACTTTGTCGATAATAATCGCTCAACACTATTCGTCATGTTTATTTTCTAGTTTGGTTTATCATCAAATGAGTTGAAGTCTTTTTTCACCTGATCCTTAAAATCCTCTGCTTGTGAGGCTTGACTCTCATGATCAAACTCATCAGATGCAATAGCCACGCTATTGAAATGACTGGAGTATAAAAACCTGTATGCACTACTAATGATAGTGATATCTTTTGATATAAGACTTGATGTCAGCTGTTAATCTTCCTTGAAATATGCAAATATGTACATTATTTTATAATATGAATACTGCACAACAAAGAGTAAGTCATAGATTTATAAAGCGACAACAATCTCTATGAGGTCAATTAAAGCGACACTTCTGTTAGAAAGAGGTATTTTTGCTCAAATCAGTATTCCTGGAAAACTTTTTTTGTAGAACATCTGATGATATTTTTTTTTTTATTCTGGCTGTCCTGTGCAATTAAAAGCTACATATAAATTTTTGCCCTTCTCTAGCTGTGATAATAAAAAGACAAAACTCCTGAATGGCAGAGAAGACTAATCTCATTTTACTGTTGGTGCTGGAATAAATGCTTATCTGCATGTAGTCTTATTATGTAGTAGGCAATGATTGCTCCAGTGTTCTCTGGACAGGCCTAGATAGGGAATATACTTACTTGACAGGGCAATTACAAGTCACAGTAAGGGTGCTAATAATTTTCCTATCTGACTGACACCTCTTCATCCTGAGGAATGGCATTCAGAAACACCTTTCTTTGTACTGTTAACTAACACAGAAACTGTGACATAGTTGAAACAATAGATCGCCAGCTCATGTTCAATGGTAGCCCAGACTCTACAGTGACAAAAACAAAAAAATACAGATTTACCAATATAAAATTTGTACACATTTCACAACATTTTCAGACATATTAATAAATTTGAAAGTGAATACATAACAGTGCAACTCTGTAAGATGGCAAGTATGAAGTTCACTTGCAGCCCCTATCCTCTATAAAGTTTTAATATTTTTAATCAAATATTATATAAACAACAGTGGCCATGGTTGACTTAAAAACACATGCTGAGAGTCCTTAAAAATTATTTTAGATTGGTAAGAACAAATGATTCAATCTCCATGTCTAATAAAAAGAACTAAAACAGTGTCATTTTTTGTGTTACTAAAGTAATAACAAAAATCCTTAAATGTTGTATAAAACAATTCTACAACTCATCAACAAAGGCACACATTTCATATCCAAAATAATATATTTTTAAATCTATTTATTCAGATGATTGACTTATATTTACAGATTGAATGTGTAGAGCTTTTCTTGCACCTCAGAATTACTTTCGAATGAGTCCTGACGAGCAATCAAATGATAGAGTTGTTTAAACACACGGGGAACAAACATTACAAATGAATTTCACCAAAGGTGTTCTAAGTCAGAGGCTTGAATTTGTACTTGGCCAATTTAATGGAAAACGCAAAAGGATTTCATTTTCCTGACTTTAAATAAAAAGTAAATATTAGAACTGAAAAGGTGAAAAATTATTAATCAAAAAATGTCAAATGTGTTGACTGGACTTAACTGTAATTGAAGCACAAGTTTTCATAAAATTTGTTATGTAAAATGAATCTAAAGTATATTCCTATGATGTAACAGAAGTTTGAGGATCTATTTCCACTACTTACATGGAGCACTGTATGTGTATATGTTGAGAAAAACTTCTAATGTATATGCCAATCCACCCACGCACTTTAATGTGAATATATGTTAAATAAGTGTCATTTTGGCATATTGTTCACAGGACCACAACTCTAAACATACAGCCAGTCTTCAACATAAAAAAGAACAAGGAGTCATGAAACTGATGATATGGCCGCAAAGCCTTGATTTCAACATCATTGAGACTGTCATAGATTACATGAAGAGACAGAAGGATGTGAGGAAGCCTACAACTACAGAAGATCTGTGGTTACTTCTACTAGATTTTTAAAACCACCGGGCGCACATTTTCCTCAAAAAGTAAAAAAAGGTTTATTACCCCCAAAAAAGTTTTAATTTAATTTCTCTTTGTTCATTTACTTAACATTTTGTTAAATTAATGGGAAATAATTTACAAAATTTTTCCTTTTTTAAAAGCATTTTTATTTGCATTATTTTTTTCCACACCTGCCTAAAACTTTATGTATTTGTTAAAGGGGTTTTCCCCCCCCCCCCCAAAACTGAATTTTTTCACTACTTTTTTTTAAAAATTTTAGGGATGGGTCTCTCCTCTCAGTAGGGCATCTTCCGTTTTCCTTCCTGAGGATGATACATCATACACCCCTCCCTGTCTCTGCTCACTCCTGAGTCCTCTTCTTCATTCTGTGTGAGCAGTGGGAAGGAGTGGATGTCACAGTTCTACAGACCTCCTGCAATGGTCAGTTATCATGCCAAGAAAGCTGTGATAGTCACCTCCCTCCAGGCTCCACAAGCAATCCTTATTACCAGACCATCTGTATTGGTGTAAACAGTTATAAATACAGTCTGAGATGATGAAACCTACTTGAGAAATGCAAATGCAGAGTGTATAAAGCTGTGTTATATGGGTGGGGAAGCAGAGTGTAAAAGGGTGTGTTATATGGGTGGGAGTAGCAGAGTGTATAAGGGTGTGTTATATGGGTGGGGTGAGCGGAGTATATAGGGTGTGTTATATGGGAGGGTGGAGCAGAGAGTATAAGAGTGTGTTTTATGGGTGGGAGAGTGAATCTAGGAGCTAAAGAGACTAAGTAATTGCCCAGATCCTTCACATCAGAGCAGAGAAGAGCAGAGGCACAGTCAACCTCTTTCACACAGCTCAGGGGGGAGTGATCACAGAGAGCGCAGGACAGCCGATCACAGCACAGGGGCGTATCCTGACCAGAGGTTGATCTAAATGCAGGCAGCCAATCAAAGCACAGGGGCATCGTCCACCCCCAGGCTGCAAAAGTATCTCTAGACACACACAGATTAGCGAATAGCTGCTAAACTAAATTATTTAGGTAATACACACCAATCACAAAAGTAATTATTTTTAATGTTCCCATCATTACAGATATGATTATTGTAGCAAGAAAACCCATTTAAAGTACAGCCCTCACTACAGTAAAAAGCAGTATATAATTTTTACTAGCCATCTGTGGTAGCCTGGACAAATATTTAATAGAATTATACTGTGGCTTTTCTGCATAGTGGTGTGAACAGGTACCAATTCGCAGTGCAGTTTTTTATCATCTAATTGTCCCCCTAGTGGAGGGTTGTGTGAGCTACTGCTCAGCAATTACTTGTACCTGTATATCTTTCCCAGGGGCTTGTGTTGCCTCCTACTGGGTTCAGTCTTTAGTCCACCCACTGAACTGTAAGGCCGTGTTCACACGGCTTATTCCCGACGGATTTGTGAGCCGTATTGAGCTCAGAAATCCGCCGTGAATAAGGGGCGGGACGGGGGCGGGGCCGGAGCGCGGCGGGGCGCTGCTCCGGCCCCATAGACAATGCATTGTTTACGGCGCGTCCGCGCCGTAAATAATGTGCATGTCACCACTTTCTCCCCCCGCGGCGGATTCGCCGAGCGGGGAGGAGCGACGGAATCCACTGTTCTCTATGAGAGCAGTGGATTACCGTAATGACAGGGACGGATTGCCGCCGTACTGAAGCGCAAATCCGGCGCGGAGTACATCGCCAATCCGTGCCCAAATAAGCCGTGTGAACGAGGCCTAAGTATGACCTTGTTGTGTTTCAAAGGATATTACTCCCCACATCCTGTAGTCTGTTCAGTTGCAACTTTGCAAAATTAAATCATATTCTTTTTACAAAAATTAGGATTTCCCCTGGTAAACTATATCTGTTTAGCCTTTTTTTAATTATTTTGTCATGATATTAAAATTTCAACATTCTTAGCGAGACCTGTAGAGTTATAAATTTAGCTGTTGAGTTTTTTTAAATTTCTCTGAGCACTGCAGGATCTGTCCTTGAGTTGATTTTGCTGGAATGTCCACGAACGGGAAAATTGTCAACTGCCTTAAATGTTTGACACTTTCTTATTATAGAACAATGGACTTAAAATGATTTGTTAATGATGTTATAAATCCTCCTAGACTGATTTGCAGAGACAATTGCTCCTCCAATAAATAATAAAACACAAAAGAGTAGAGATGATGTCATATGACATTGCAACCTATTACAGGTATTGGTAGTCATGTGCAATTCAGACAGGAAGAGACCACTAAACCCTGTGATTGGCTGCATCATGTGACTAATGAATGTGATGTCATTAGCAGGAAAAATCAGAAGAAGCAGTGGCACTGGAATAGAGTGGGATTTCAAAGTTGAGTATACTTTTTTATTATAACCCCTTTCAAACCAGCATACAGGTTTTATTACAGAAACTGACAACCTTTTTAAAGGGACACTACCACTAAAATGTTTCTTTTCAAATATGGACAAGCAATATGCGGTTATTACATGGTTTTTTTTTGTTTTTTTTTTAAATGAGGTACTTGTGAATTTTACATAATTTTTTTAAAGTTCCCCTATATACATTACTCTCTCTGAATTCCCTTCTGTGAGCTCTGGTAGCAAAGCAGTGAGAGGATTTCTTCATAGTCTTTCTTTCTGATTGGCTATGGCCTGAAAAGTGTAAATATTATCAACAATAACTTGGGAAGTGTGAAAAAAACCCAGTGCAGAAAAAGATTGCCCTATTTTTCTTTAATGTATTGCTCATGGTCTAATATAATCTTAACTATCCCTGTGGAGAGAGAAACAGAGCAATCATTATGCTATTGCCTACTGTTTGTAATGATACTATATAGACATACGCAGCAGCTGAAGTAAGTGAAGTGAGAATAGTCAGCCCTCCCATACAAAATTTTTCTCTCAAAGCTAAAGAAAGACAATATTTGATATTTCATTTGTAATTGCATAGAACTCGTGAAATAAAAAAAAATCCATAAAAAAATTGTTTTCCAGGAATATTGGTTTCAACAAAAATACTCTTTGCTGATTACAATGTCTCTTTAAACAATTTGCACAAGATTAGTAAACCTATTTAGGAATTCATATAAACTATTTGCTAAATAGTATTTTTACTTAAAAATTAAACAATATAAATATTCTGTAACTATAAACTTTTAAGTTGTTAAAAACTCTTTCTGCCTTCGAAAATAGCTTGGTTATATCTGCCATTTCAGCTCCCAAAGTAAAGTCAACTTACTGAATACACAGTAAAGCAATGAATGAGTCATCATTTTCAGGTAAGTACCTGTGTTTCATCTTCAATCATTTTTGCAATGGGCCCAGAGTCAGAATTTGGAGACTAAAGAGAATATACTAGCATGTATAAAAAGTGAATTCACACACTGAAGATTTGTTGCAAAAATGTATGTGGCTGTACTATTCATTTAAAAGCATCTTGCACAAATCTCTGGGCCTTACTTATCAAACCTGCCTATAACAACCAATCAAAGCTCAGCTTTAGTTTTTCCACAGCAGTATAAGAAATGAAAGCCGAGCTCTGGTTCATTGTAATTGGCAACATAGCCCGTCTTCCTGTTAGACACTTTTGATACAAAAGACCCAATGTGTTTGCCACCAAAATAACCTCTATTCGATAAATGGAACTAATTTTAAGATGCAGAAATGTCTGCAGCAAATCTGCTACATGTGAACCTTCCCTTACATACCCACTTCTATCAGTATTTATATACTCCTAGAAAATTCATTTAAGTAACGTGCATATCAGTAAGACAAGACAGTATGTTATTTTTTCATATATCTAATCCATATGCTGTCATATGATAAAAATTCATTTTATGCAGGAGCATGAGTGTGTGGAGAGTGAATGATGATGATATATGCCTCTTGGATTTGTGTAGCTGCTTTAAAAGTATGTGGCATTGGGTGTTTCACTTAAATTATAGTTAACATATGTGACCATAAATAACTACAATCATAAAAGTGCTTACTAAAGAAATTGCTTGCTCCAGATTAACACTGAAATCATTTAAAGCAATATGGAATATGACAGTACAGACATTTCACTTTGATTTATTCCAGTTTAAAATACTTGTATAAAACGAGGGATAAATCATGGCTTTATCTTAATTTCCTTAGTGTACAATCACCTATTTATTCCTCACCTTCAAAAATCTGAATGACAAACCTATCAACAAGATTTTCAAAGCATTGTGAAAATTAAAATTGTTATTGTCCCCATTTTTTGACCATGGATACAATGGTAGTAAAGGATTTCTTTCACAAGTGATATGCCATTGTCACATACACACTTTCCAAACAAATGTGGGGGTCAGTGTAAAAGGGGGTTTAAATTTAATTTTTCCCCTCAAATTTCATATTTGCAAACCCCCTTTTTCCTTTAAAACATGGGCCCAAAATTTAAACATAAAACACACCCCCCAAAACTGTCCAGAAAACCCCAAAAAAGTTTCTGGGGCCAAACCACCTTCCTCCATAGTTGCAATGAGACAACCCCTTTAATAAAAAAAAAAATTTTTTTTTTCCCTACTATCCGGGGATTGGGAGTTTCCCTCATATTTTTCAGAGGGAAACACTTTGGATTATCCATAGAGCAGAACAAATCTGTTTTATGTGGCAGACAGGTTTGGACATGTCACATTTGCAATCTGTGCAGCTGGTCTTTGAAGACAAGAGCCCCACCATCTTTAAGAAAAAGGGATTAAAGAAAACTTAAACAGATTGCTTTTAACGACGATCTAGTTTAATTTACATGAGTAGTGTTGAGGGAAATTTTTATCGACAAATTTTAAATCGGGAAAGGTTTTTATGGGTTTATCGAAATTTTTGTCACGTGAATAATTTAGGTAAAATCTGAGCCCTAATCATTAAACGCGCCATTTTTTAGTGCTTTTCCGTCATTTTTGGGGGGCCAGCAAATCAGCTTTGAGAAATAAACAGGGGAGCTGGGGGGCGAAAGTCATGACCTGGATGTTAGGGTTGGGGATTGGGTCGAAAAAAACACATGACCTGTTTTATAAAAGAACAAACCCCTTCCCGTTCACCTCAGTATGTGTCTTGTGTATCTTAAAAGCAGACGTGTTTCTCGGTCTCTCTCAAAACAGCTACGAAACTGTTTATTTGTTCAAAACAAAACAAAATTTGCTTTTTTTCTGTGAAAAATTAAAAAAATTAAAGGGAATTAAAAGATTTTTAGTTTTTAGTTTTTCTTTTGCTTGGGGAATTTTAAAAGGGCATCTTTGTGCTGTACAGCCGCGAGGGGTGGGAGAAAGGGGGGGGGGGGCTGCGGGCAAACACAAAACCGACAAAGCTGGCAAACAGGCTTTTGGGGGAAAGGGGGAGTGGGTATTGTGCCCGCCCAACTGTCTTTGAAACCCCCGGGATTAAAAATGGGGTTTTTTTGATTTTAACAATTTTTTCCCCCCGTTTTTTGGGAAAATTTTTTCCCTTTTATGTTTGGCAGCTGTCTTAATTATAAGGGTCCCAAACTTTTTAGTAAAAAAGCAGGTGTTTTGATAGGTTTCAAAACTCAACTTTTTTTTTATCTGTACACAAATTTAATTAGGTTTTTTTTTCACTTTGGTGCGGCCCCGTTTTGTTCATTGGGCCCTTTTCTTAAAATTTTAATACAACAAAATTTTAAGTCACCGCAGGTGTATTTTTAGGGTTTCAAAAAAAGGGCCCCCTTTTTATCCGTATACATTTCAAAAGGGGTTTTTTTTCAATTTTGGTTTCGGCCCCAATTTTTGGGTTTATTTGAGGCCCCCTTTTCACTTTAAAAAAGAATATAGCAATTTTTTTTCGTCACCGCAGGGGTATTTATGGGGCCAAAAAACACAGTTTGGGTTTTCCGTAAAAATTTTTAAAATACTGATTGCACTGTGCGGGGGCCCCAGTAAGTTTTTAAATAGCCACGTTGTAAAAAGGGCAATTCTGATGAAAAATTCCTTTTAACTGTTTTTTTCGTTTGTCATTGCTGCAAAAAAAAAAGCAAAATTTTTTCATCTGTGTAACTTTTGACCCGGGTTTTTTTTGGGCTCGGGTGAATCTCAGTTTGGGGGGCCCGATAGCGCCCCTTTTTATGAAATTTTGTTTTAAAACTACAATTTCCCACCTAAATTGGCAGTTTGTAAACCCGGGGGCGAAAAGGAAAGGGAAAACTGTTGATTTTTGTCTTACGGGTTTTTCCACCAACCCATTTTAAGGTATTCCCCAAGAAAAATTTCAGTTTCTAATCCAATTGGCTGGGAGGAAATTTAAAGGGGTTTAAAAAAATAACTGTGATTTTCCCTTTCCCAAAAGAGACTGTCAAAAACCCTTCCATACCCCTTTTTTTAAAAAAATTTTTCTTTCTTTAACTGAGGGGAAAAGCAGGGGGTAAGCGAGCAAAGAGGGGGTAGGAAAATGGAGGTAAGGTAAAGAGAAAGGTGCTCCTTCCAGTGCTGGGGGGACCAAAACGCATGCCAGCGTGCGGTTTTAGGACCGTCAGGGCCCGTAAACGCTGGGTTTAGGGCCTTTGAAACTCCTTTAAAGAACCCCGTCGCCAAATTTTGTTTTTTTCATGGTTAATTTTCAACCCGGGACACAAGCAAACTTACCTCCTCCCTTCCTCCCATCACCCGGGCCCCAAATTTTCAAACATCCATCATCAACATCCGTTTCCCAACATAAGCGGAAGGCAAACCCAAAATTTTAACTTTATGTACCCAAACCAAAAGTGGGTAATCCATTTTTTCCCTGAAACCTCTTTTATGACAAAAATGCGGTTGGGGTTAAGAAAAGGGATTTTTCCCCAAAACCAAAGGCCAAAGAGGATATTTTGTCTGCGCTGAAAAGCCCAGCTAAATGATCCATCAAAAGAGGTGAAGAAAGCCGGGCAATCGGCAAAAAAACCCCCGGGCGGTTTGGCAAAAGGGCCCCGCAGTGCCCCTTCTTGTAAACCCGCAGCCCCTAATGCAAAAATGTCCGGGCGACCAAGTCACCTGGGGGTTGGGTGATGTGATGATGACCATATTTCGGAACCCCCCCCGTCTTTTCCGCAGAAAATTTGGGTTTCGAGCGCTCTTTACTAAAAAGAGGAAAAGGGAAAAACGATGGGGTGTGTCAATAAAGGCCCCGCCTCAAAAAAGGGGGAGGGCGGTCCCCAAAAAGTCCACTGAAATTTATTCCCCAGCCACCCCGGGCAGCGGGAAAACCCCCTCCCCCTTATCCCCCCCCATCAAAAAGGGGCCAGGACTCTCAACCCCGGGGGCTTTCTTTGAGCAAGCCTTTTATTTCCCCCCACGATGTCCCTAAAGCCCCTTCGCCGTAAAAAGCAAAAAGTAAGAGGGAAAACCTTAAAAATGGTTTTAAACCCCCACCAACCCTGTCTAAAATCACATTAGCGAAAAGCATGGATTAAATGGAGGGAACCCCTTTGGGCCCAAAAAAAAGGCCGAAACCCACCCGGGGGGGGGCCTCCAACCACTGGTCCAAAACCCCCCCCCTCTGTCTCCGCCTCCTCCCCACCCCCCAAGCCTTCCTCACGCCCATGGCTCTCAGAAAATCCCTGATCAGGGATCAGCCTCCGCTTCAGCCCCACCCCCGTCCAGTACCACCACCCCCACCCAAAAAGACCCCCTCCACCCCTTTCTCCTTCCACCCGTTTTTACGACCTGCCAGCCGTACAGCCGGGCCCGTCAAGGGACCAGGCCCCTTTTTCTTCCCGGGTTTGGGGGCAAAGAAAAATTTAAAAACCCCAAAACCCTTTCCCCAAAACCAAAAGAAGGAAGTCGGCATTGCCAGCCTTTTGGTTTAAAAGGAAAAAGGGTTTCCTTCCATTCCCGGGGGGACAAAAGCTGGGTTCCACCACTCAAGGCCCTTTTCCTTTCCCCCAATCCAGAAAACCCGAGCAGGCATTTCTTTTTCCAGAAAAAAGGGGCCTTTTCTGCCCGGCCACTTAAAGGGTCATCCGAAAATTTTTTTAAAAAACCAAAAGTTGTTCCCCGGCCCAAAACCCCCCCCTTTTTCTGGAAAAAAATCCATCTGACCACCCCCCTAAAAATTTTGGGGGACCCGGTTTGGGTTTTCTCTGGTGGTGGGCAAAAGCTCCAGGGGCCCTCGCACGCCTTCAAAACCCCCAGGATGGTGCAGGGATCTTTCCCCCCGGGCCCCCTGGTGGCATCAACACGGGGCCCCCAACCCAAACCCGGGCCCTGTTTAAAAAAATCTGTCCCTTTGGGGAAACCCTCCACAAAACAAAGGGAAGGGGGCGGGACGGTTTTTTTCCCCAACGAGACCAAGCGCTGGCTTTGGGGGTGTCGATAAGGTGGTGGTGCGATAACGGTAGAATCTCTGGCCGCCCTTAAGACGGTTAAGGGGTGGAGCACATCCCTTGCCCGGCACAGGTCATGTACCTTGGGCGTCCAAAAAATTTTTAAAGCGCTTTTCCCCGGGTCCTGGGCCCGCCCGCTAAAGGGAAAGGGTTCCCAGGTCTGAGTTTTGCACTTCCGGGCCCTTTACAAACCCCCGCTTCGCCCCGCCTGGGGCGTTGCAACCAGCTCGGGGCCTCCCTTTAACCGTCTCATTTTTGACGTTTGGGAACCCAAACCTGGGAAATTTCCCCAAATCCCCCCTGGCTTCCCCGATTGTGGGAGGGAAACGCCCCCAAAGCCATTAAACAGTAAAAAGTGAAAAATGGCCTGACAAACAGCGGTGCGGATCTCGGGGTTTGATTCCCCCCGGGGAGTGAGGCAGGGGAAAGAGCTCCCGCACCATCCTTGCCCTTCTGAAAAGCCAAACCCAAAAAGGCATGGGGGAAAAAGCCCTTGTCAGCATGAACCCTTTTTGTGGTTTATCTTAGTTTTTGGAAAAGATGTTGGGCACCTGCCCCAAAAAACCCGGGCCCGGGCCCGCCGGAGGGGGGCGCACAGGGTGCGGACACGAAATCCTTTTTTCCTCCGTCGAATCCCCCAAGCCCCGACAGTTTCACAATTTAATCGGGTCCCTTTAATTTGGCAGGGTTTTTGGGGTTTAGGGTAGTGCAAGGCGGGACATCACCCCTCAGGGGGCCAAACATCCCCGAAGGGGAAGTCAGGGGTGGGTTTTAAGCTGGCCGGAGGAAGCAGAGGGGGGAAAAATTTCCCGGGGCAAACCCACGTTTAAAACCATGTCCCCCGCCTTTGGGAAAAAGGTTGGCGCGAATTTGAAGGGGGGGAGGAGGAAGATGAGGGATCAGTTTTTCTAGTGCCCCTCGAAACCCCGAGGGTTGGGAAATCAAGGCTCTATCTCTCAAAATGAGTGCTTGGATCTCCATTTCCTCCAACCTGATCCTCGCATTAAAGGGCCATCAAATGGGAAAAACCCTTACTGGGGGGGGCCCACCCTCCTGGATCCCCCAAAAAAACAAAAAATCGACACTTTTCCCTTTCCAACCCCCCCAAATAGGATTTAAAAAGAGCAGGGAAATGGGGGACCTTTCTGATTTTATCAACTGAAAAACCTTTTTGTTTTTGTCCCGCTTCAAAGTTTTTCAAAAAGCAAAAGTGGGAAAAAAAAAAAAAACCAAAAGTCCGCGACGTGCAGCAGTAGAGTTTCCAAGTAAAACTAGCGGCAAACAGCAGGCAAGGGTGGGAAAAAAGCCTAAGGGGTGACCCTGGCAAACTTTGTTTAACCCCCCTAAAAAACGCTTTTTAACCCCGGCAAAACATCCCAAAACACAGAGACCCCCCTTTAAAATCAGGGGGCAAAAGACTAACTGGGTCTTTAAAAAACCGATGTTTTTTGGATGTGTTTTCCCGGGCCCCAATTGACTTCTGGGGATCCAAAAAAGGGATGAAGGGGCCCCACCGCTCGCCACCCATTAAAAAGGGGGGTTTGGGCCTTTCCCGCAGCCCCGTCATAAACTGAGCGGGAAACCCTTTAGCCAGCTGGGGGAGTCTTTACAGACAAACGCATCCGGCTTTTCCCAAAAGATAATGGGGATCGTTTTTACTTTCAACCAAAATAAATCGGGATGGGTTTTCTGATGTGTTGTGGCCCCCCAATTTCCGAGGTCCCGGGTTTTGTTGCCGGGCCACTTCACATTCCCCCTTCAACAAAAAAGGTCCTCTTTAAAACTTTTTTTTAAAAAGAAATTTTCTTAAATGCAATTTTTTAAATTTTCAGTTTTTAAAATTTTAAATTTTTCTGGGGTTTTTTTGGAGCGGGGGAAATGTAAAAAGACCCCAAAAATTTCATGACAAAACCGGAATTTCCCCTTTTTCTCCCCTTCATCCCCTTTTGAATTTTTGCATTGTCAATTTGGGTTTTGGGGGCATGGTGCGTTAGATACCGGGGATAATCATGGTCCTTTTTGGGAAAAGAAATTTGGGGTTCTAATGGCATTTCCCCTCACAAATTTTTAAAGTTGGGTGAGAAGTCATTTTTTTTAATTTTTTTTGGGGTCATGGTGCTGTTGAATACCGCTAGAATCATGGTCCTTTGGAAAAAGAAAATGTGGCTTCTTTAAATGGCCTTTCCCCCCCACAATTTTTAAAAGTGGGCTGAAAGTCATTTTTTTAATTTTTTTGGGGTTTGCCGCTTTGAATGCAGCAATGCTTAAAAGGTCCTATTTTTTAAAAAAAAATTTTTTTTCTAACAGACAATTTTTCTTCACAATTTTCCCAAAAGTGGCTCAAAGGTCAGTTTTGGGAAATTTTTTGGGGGGATTTTGCGGGGAAATGCGATATACTACAAAGGGCCTAATTTTAAAAAAAGTGGGGTTTTTAAAAAGACAAATTTTTTTTCTTTAAAAATTGGGCGAGTGGCTCAAGGGTCATGGTGCTGTCAAAACAAAAAATATAGGATAATGTTTAATGGACACATATTTCAAAAAAAAAACTTGTTTTTGCAAAATCCCTTTTAAAAAGGGTTAAAAAAATCCCCGTATGAGACAAACCCTTTAATCATTTTAAAAAAAAAAAACCCAAAAAATGTGGTGGGTTTTCCCTCCTATTTTAAAAAAAGTGTTTTCTAGAATTTAAAATAATAAAACCAAATGGGAAAGCACAAAATAGCTGATACAAAAAATTTCCCCCTGAATTGGGACAAGGGAGGGACAGGAAAAATTGTACAGAATGTAGGTTACCCAGGACAGATATAAAGGCAAAGGCCAGTTCAGCTAAAATGGTGGTTTAAAGACTCCCTTTTTCCCGGGACTTTTTAAAAGTGGGGGGGCATGCAGGTTTTGGGGCTCAAAGCTTTTGGCCCAGGGCGGTATATCAATGCCAGTGAAAAATAAAATGGTGGGTTTAAAAGAACTCCTTTTTTTTCCCGGGACTTTTTTTAAACTGGGGGTCCCCGCGGTTTGGGCTCATGCGTGGGCCCCGGACAATATAGTTTAATGTCCCCCGTTCGAAATAAAATGGTGTTGAAAAACTTCCTTTTTCCGCACCTTTTTTTTAAATTTTTTGGGGCTGCGGGTTTTTGGGGCCAAAGCTGTGGCCCAGGGCGGGATAGTCAATGTCCATTTTAACTAAAATGGTTTGGGTTTAAAGACTCCTTTTTCCCCGCACCTTTTTAAACTGGGGTCAGACAGGTTTTAAAGGTCATAAAAGGTTCAGGACAGATATAGTTAATGTCCATTTTTAAATAAAATGGTGGTTAAAAGACTCCTAAATTTTTGGCACTTTTTTAAAACTGGGGGCCCTGCAGGGTTTTTTGGGCCCTTTCTGGGGCCCCGGGCAGGGAAAGTGTATTTTCCCCCTGAAACTAAAATGGTGGTTTTAAAGCTCCTTTTTCCGGCAATTTTTTTTTAAACGGGGGTCATGCAGGTTTAGGGCTCATGCGTTTCCCCGAACAAATAGTAAATGTCCATTTAAACTAAAATGGTGTTAAAAACCCCTTTTTTCCCGGGCATTTTTTTAAATCTGGGGGTCATGCGGGTTTTGGGGCTCATCTGGGCCCAGGACAGGAAAATAGTTATTTTCCATTTTCTCCAAAGAAGGGTTTTTGAAAGACTCCTTTTTTTCCGGCACTTTTAAATGGGGGGTCTCAATTTTGGGCTCATCGCGTTCCGGGACAGGGATATTCAATGTCATTTTAAAGAAAAAATAGGGCTAAAATCAACTGCCTTCTGGCCTTTTAAAATTGGGGGCATGCGGTTTAAAGGGGTCATGCTGGGTACAAGACAGGGATGTGAATGTCTTTATTTTTTTTTCGTGATTTTTATACCTAAGGGTTTTCCTAAGAGTAGCCTATCCATTTGACGTTTGGTTTATTGCGCTTTTTCCCGCCCTTTTTTGGGTGTAAGAATGAAGTGTTTTTTCCTCCCCCCATAGATTTTTAATGATCATCGGCGATAATTAAGATGGGCAAATTTGATTCTAACGAAGGGGAAATTCTTTAGAATTTTCGGGAAAAACTTGGGTTCTGAACAATTCGAATTTGGGGAGTACTTCGGTTGAATAAAGTGTTTTTTTGATTGATAAAAAGGGGGGGGGGCACATCCTTACTTGGGGAAAAGCACGGGAGGAAGAAGGGGGCATAGCCCATGACATTGCAGAGTTTAAGCCAATCAAGACCCGGATTCTGGACGTCACCGCACAATAATCCGGGCGCGCCGGCAGCTCACACTCCTTTCACTGACTGATTAGAAAGGGTGCTGCCGCGGCTGCTTGTAAAGCTCTTACTAAAACTGATTTTTTTTACACAAAAAATTTTGGGGTGTCTCGCTTGTCTCAGAGACTGCTCCTTAACGTTTTAATTCTATTTTGGGGTATTGTATCTGAATCCAGTGTGCGTCATCAGCTGCATATACATTTTAAAGCTATCTGCTCACAGCACATTGAATATCCAATGGGGGATTTATGCCATTTTTCCTGTATTGTATCATTTAAAGAAACAGCGGTTGTTACAATACAAAAATCAACGTTCCATTTTGGCTGCTCAATACTTTTGCGCCATTGTACATCAGGGATTTAATAAGCGTTGTTCTGCTGTTGTGATACTTAAAGAAGACCATGTCTTTTTTCAACCGCCAAAAAATACTTTTTTCCCTGTACATAATTCACAGAGCGAAGGTTAGATTTACAATTTTTTATCGTTGTTGAGTAGTGTAAAAAAACAAACGACCATTGGTAACAACACTACAAAGCTCCGTAGTTTGTGTGTTGCTGCTCAATTGTTTGGCACAATTTACATCCAGTGTGTAAATAAGCGTTTGTTTTTTTCTGCAGTGTGTGACTAAAATAAACCGTCTTTCACCGCAAAAAAAATTTTTTTCCTGTAAGCATAATTCACAACAAAGTTACTTACAATTTTTTTCCTCTTGTTTGTACGTAAAAACACGCGCAATTGTAATACGCTACAAAGCCCTCCGGTAGTTTGTGGTTGTCAACTGTTTGGCGGCAATTTTACATCCAGGGGTTAATTAAGTGCGGTTTGTTTTGCTGCTGTGGTGACTAAAATAAACCGTCTTTCACCCGCCAAAAAATCATTTTTCCCTGTACATAATTCACAAACGAAAGGTTAATTACAATTTTTTTTTCTCATTGTTGTTAGCGAAAAAAAACATGCCATTGTAACAACGCCACAAAGCTAGTAGTTTGTGGTTGCTCAATTTTTGGCCAATTTACACCCAGGGGTTAACTAAGGGGTTTTTTCTGCTGTGGTGACTAAAATAAACCGTCTTTCAACCCCCAAAAAAAATACATTTTTCCTGTAGCATAATTCACAAGCGAAGGTTTAATTAACAATTTTTCTCTTGTTGTGTAGGAAAAAAAACACGCCTTTGGGTAACACGCTACAAAGCTAGCAGTTTGTGGTTGTTCAAATTGTTTGGCGCAATTTTAAACATCCAGGGGTTAATTAAGCGTTGTTCTGCAGTTTACTCAGTAAAAGAAACTTTGTTTTTCACCGCCACAGAAAAAAATTCTGTAGCATAATTCATATCCGAAGGTTAATTAAGCCTTTTGAGCTTTAAAAATTCAGTAAAATACACAGAGTTTTTAAACGGCACATACAAGTCAATTTTTCCTGCCCATTTGTGGAGCAAAAATTTAAATATCCAATGGGTTACCCAAGCTTTTTATGGGTTCCTTTGGAGTCAAATACAGGGTTGTGTATTTACCATATACAGATATCTTTATAAAACAGTGTCTGTACATTTTAGAACAAACAGTATGTTCAGACAGAGAGGTGGCAGGCTCTTCACCTGCGAGTGGCAGAGGCACAAACATTCCAGGCCCAGGTCGCAGCACAGCAAGAGGACGTCGCAGAAAGGGTCACCGGTGAGGCCAAAACTGCCGCTGTCATCTAGCGGCCGGTGTTGTTTGTTCAGCAACCCAAGGGTTCTTGATTGGTTGACTAGGTCATCCCACTTCCTCCCAGATGACATCTGACAACCCCAGCCAAAAGTCGGTGGGAACGTCAGAAAACAACCCTTAGTTTGGCAGGCCCGGAGCGGGTCAGCGGCCCTAAACCCACCCTCAACCCCCGCCTCTGTCCCATCCGGTTCCCTCAGCCAGAGATCTACTATGGGGTCTGGACTCAGCGCCACTATATAGCGAGGATGAACAATTTGAGGAGGGCAGTCAGCAGCTACTTGGCAGCGAAGAAATGGGGCCAATATCCCCTGCTTCTTGCAGTAAGGCGCAAAGTATAGATTTTTGAGAGTGGCATGGGAAGTCATGTTGTGAGGGTCAGCCTCTGCATACCAAGACCGGTGATGAGGACAGCAGTGACGATAAAACACAAATAGATGATGATGTAGCCGACCGCACTTTGGGAGCCGGGTGAGGCAAGGGCTTCATCATCGTCAGGAGAAGAGGGCGTCAGCTTGGCGTCAGTAGCGGCGCAGCCAGCAAGGGGGTTTTGTGTGGGCTGTGAGTCAGCAGGGTAGCAGCAGTGTAAGATCGGGAGCCAAGCGGCCACGGGGTAAAAACCCGCTTTGCAGGTCCAAGAAAGTAGCGACACAGGGGCTCAGCGAGGCAGCGGCGGTAGTAGTCACTCAGTGCGGAGCGTTGGTGGTAAAATCAGCTTCTCAGCGGTGTGTCAGTTCTTTGCTAAGACACCGGAGGAGCCGAATATGGGTATATGTAGAATCTGTGGGCAGAAAGTGAAGCGTGGCCAGGGAGCTAACGTTGGCAACATGGCCCTGCGTCAACACATGCAGCGTCACCTTTCCTTTGGCCTGGGAGAAACGTGGCTCAGATGTGGTGGTCCATCCTGCCGCAAGCGCAGCGCGGCCAGTGGCACGCTTTGCCATTGCAGCCAGTCAAGGCTCCACCATCTCTGCAGAAGGGAGCTGTTTCTCTTTGATATCAATCTCCCGGTCCAGATGCTCCTGCTCCTCGCTACTCATGGCGCCAGCTTTTTCGTTCAGCAAGGCGATTGCAAAGAGACAACAGTATGCGTCCAACCATCCTAAAGTGCAGCATGCTGACCGTGCTCCTTTCCAAGTTGTTGGTACTGCAGTCCCCCCCTTTTCCCCAAATGGTGGACTCTGCACATTCAGAGAACTAATTTGCTTTTTGCCAAGCCGAGATGGAGATTTTCCAACCGTAATTTCTTTTCCAAAAAGGCAGTACTAGCACTTCATAAATATGTAGAACAGAAGGTGGGCCATTCCTTGAGCTTATCGGTTTTTTTTCCAAAGGGTTTGCACGGCAGTGCGGACTTCTGGAGCTGTAACTATGGTCAGGGCCAGTACATGTCCTTTAAACGGCCCACTGGGTGAATGTGCTCCGGCCCAGGCACCACCAAAAAACTTGGACAGGAGACGCCGCTTTTTCCGCCACGTTGTCAAACTGCGGCTCCTGCGCCAATTTCCGCCTCCTCCTCCACCACCACCACCATCTCAGCCTCCACAAGTACTGATCCATCATACCACATGTGTAGGGCACAGCGGTGCACGCAGTTCTACACCTAGCTTGCCTCGGCGAACGAATCACACAGGGGAGGAACTGCTCCGCGTCATGCAGAAAAGAAATCTATGTGTGTTTTTCTCCCCCGCCAACTGCAAATGGGAAACCCAAAGGGTGACGGACAAGGGTAGTAACATGGTGGTCGCCCCTGCACCCGAGGAGGGATGGTCCATGCGTCCTGCATGGTGCATGTGTTCAAACTGGTTGTGAAAAGGTTCCTGAAGTCTTCCACCGATCTTCAGAAGATTCTGAAAATGGCCAGGAAACTGGTGCATACATTTCATCCATTCCTACAAAGCCAGGAACACCCTCCTCGAGTTGCAGCGGCAGAACGCCTCCCCCAACACACTCTGATATGCGATGTTTCCCACCCGTTGGAATTCCAGCCTGCACATGTTGGACCGACTGTATGAACAGAGAAAGGCCATTAACGAATTTTTTTATTATCCAGGCGGACAGGAGTACTCCCCTGTTTAACTTGATGTCAGCCATGGCAGCTCATGCGTGACACCTGCCGTTTGTTGAGGCCATTCGAGGAGGCCACGTTATTTGTTTAGTCGCCAGGACTACGGGATGAATAACGTCCCTTCCACTGCTTCATGCCTGGAAAAAGATGCTGAAAAATCTGGGCAGGGGGCTGGAGACGTGGCGACTACATCTTGCGGCCATATGAGTCCGGTGGGGACTGAAATGGAGGAGAAGGAGGAGGAGGAGGACATTGGAGCAGAAGCATTGTCTGGTGAAATGAGTGAATTTTCTACCCAGGTGACAAGAGAGGAGGAGCAGGAGCAGCTGGAGGAGGTAGATGGAGATGAGGAAGACGAGGCAGATGACCGCAAGCACCGTGGCAGTATACAGTGGAGATGGAGGCAGGGAGCCCCTTGGAGCCACTTGTGCAGTTGGCCCGCAGCATGCTGATTTGCCTGGCTAGTGACAGCCGAATAGTCAGCATCCGACAGAGGGATGACTTCTGGCTCTCCACCCTATTGGACCCTCGCTACCGGTCCAAAAAGGGAGCCTTTTTTTCCCCGCTATTGAAAGGAGGACAAACTCAAATACTATAGGGAAATCCTCCGTAGTCAGTTGGCCGCTGCCTATGTGCGGCATCGTCCCTCCCTGACAGTCTGACCGGGGATCTTCACGCTCACGTACTACTGTCCCCGGCTTCTGGGGGAAGCTGGGGGGTAGGAGCAGTTAAAACCCGCTCCATCAGCAGCAACCTAAAATCTGGAGTCACGATGAGCAGCTTCCTTCACCCAACTAGTGAGGAGGGCAATCGCCAGCAGCAGCAGCAGGACCTGGAGCAGACCTGAACCAAAAGGTGGTGGCCTACTTGGACAGCACTCTGCCCACCCCAGTTAGAAGATCCGCTGGGCTACTGGGCAGCCAAACGGATTGTGGCCCCAACTTGCCAAGTTTGCAGTGGAGAAGCTGTCCTGCCCGGGCCCGTAGTGTGGCATCAGAGCGGGTGTTCAGTGCGGCGGGGGCCATCGTTACCCCCATGGAGAACCCGCTTGTCCACGGAAATGGGAACGACTACCTTTGTCAAGATGAATCAGGCGTGGATCGGCCAGATTTCCACCACACCAATGCCTTAGGCGTCAGACTACATCGCCATGACGCCTCACCCAAACTGTGAGAAATGAGTCTGGGTTCAAACTACCTGCCTTTAACCACTATTTTTGATGCCACCACCCGCCTGATGCCACAATCTGTTGCCAGTTTTTTCCATCTGCCACCAACCACTTTTCCAGGACTGGTATTGCCACCCACCTCCACACTCTTTTCATTGTGCCACTTTATGACCTTAAAGCTGCTGCTGCTGTTGCTGGTGCCGTGACATCCCCACTGTGTCATTGTGCCACTCTCCTGACCTCATGCTGTTGCTCCTGCCACCCGTCACCTCCACTCCCCTGTCATTGTGCCACTCTGTGGCCGAATCCAGTTTTTGCCACCTCCAGAATGTGATTGTGCCACTGTCTGACCTCATGCTGCTGCTGTGGCTGCTGCCATAACCTAGACACTGTGTCATTCCTGTTTTTGCCACCTCCAGAATATCATTGTGCCACTGTCTGACCTCATGCTGCTGCCGCCGTCACCTCCACTCTCTGCCATTGTGCCACTCTTTGGCCTACTCCTTTTTTGCCACCTCCAGTAAAGTCATTGTGCCACTGTCTTTACCCCATGCTGCTGCTGTTGATGCTGTCAACCCCCACACTGTGTCATTGTGCCACTCTGTGGCTTATTCCTGATTTTGCCACCTCCAGAATGTCATTGTGCCACTGTCTGACCTCATGCTGCTATGGCTGCCACCGTCACCTCCACACTCTGTCACTATTGTTGCCACCTGAGCTCTCAGCTTGTTTTTTTCCAGCTTTCGCTGGCATGACTTTATCAGGCAACATTCCCGCTTCAGTTTTTTTTGGGTTTGTTTTTGCCCTCTTAAGTGCCCAGGAATTTGATAGTGAAGCGATTCTAAGAGCGGCGGCAGTCATGTGCGTGTCATACTAAAACACATCATTGTATGAAGACCAAACCAAGCTTCCTCTGCATATTTAAGCATGGCACAACGTTCTACAGCACCCTGCAGGCTATGTGAAGGATGGAAATAGCTGTTTTTTAACGTGATTCTTCCCGAAGTAATTCGGAACAAAGTTATTTTTTGTCGGGAAATTCGGCAAAGTGAGCGAACCGAATTTTGAGAGATAGGCCCATCTCTACTTATAATCCTATTACATATAAATCCCATATCATAAATATTACTCGCACAAATGTATCCTATTGATATGCCATAAATGTCTGAAATGGGAAAAGCTCTATAAGTTCATGGCCTAGTGCCCTCATCACTTAGGGAGACATGTGTGATCAGGTTTGTCACCCTTTTCTGGTGTCAAATGCACCAAAGTGAGCCAGCTACGATGTCTAATACACCTAACGAATGTGTTAGGCGCTTTGTTCATAAGACTCAGCACTTTTTAATGCACCCACCATGCCATGAGGGGGCGTTCTGTTTTTTTTTTTCGGGCGTGTCGCACAACACTTGTATTATTAAACATATATATGTATGTGGTTTGGCAAAACTGGCGTATTTCTGCTCGAACAGGCAGACCTGTTTTAATATAGTCTGCCTGAGGAGTCAGGATATCAAACTATATAAAATTTAATTATTTACATTTTATAAAAAAAAATGTATAATATAAACATTATATAAAAATATATATCACAAAAATATAAACATATCTCCAATAAAATGTATTTAAATTTAAAATAATCTAAAACTAATTTTACATTAAATAACCCACTGTTGTTGTTGTTCAGATTTTTACATTTTTAATTTTTACTACATTAAATTTGAGATGTATTTTTGCTGCTCTCACCCTTTATTCTACATCAAGCAAGAGCCAGCACACTACAAGTCTCGCTGAGACCTGTGGTCCACGAAGCAAGATCAGTACCATAGTTTGTATTCACTGACATGCTATTCTAATGACTTTTATTTTATTTCCAGCCTATCTATAGCCTTTATACATTTTAGGTGCTTTACTAATGCACCTAAGTCCGTAATGCACCTAACACATAGGCCAAGCGTAATGAATTTTAGACACCATTTATGAATGCACAAAAAATACTTTCAGGCACATTACACACTGGAAACGAGACTTGATAATTAAATTCAAAGCACCTTCCTTCATACATGTCTCTCTTAATGTGTGGCGAAAACTGTTAAATGAAGGTATAACAGACTGTATAACAATATGTCAATAATCCAAACAATCTCCATGAAACTCTATTTTTGCAGAAAGGTTAGGCAGCATGGTTGTTTTATGATTAATATTGTTGTAAATACCTTAAAGAGAAGTAAAGGTTATAAAATATAACTTTTAATGTAAATATTAAAATACTAAAGTCCATAACATCTCAAACAAAATCAAACATGAAAAGGGACCCACAATAAACAAGGAAGTAATCCTATATTATCCTATATGGCCCTAAGGAGGCTGTCACACCCTAGTTTTAAAGCAAGGCACAAGGAAATTGCCCTGAAAAGGACATTCCTGTCAGGAACCTCACCCTGTAAACTCTAGCCCTAACCTAACCCTATGGTCCCATCCATAGATGTTTCGTTCACCCAAAAGGTTTAAAGTGATCACATCAGGTTATAATAAGGAATAAAGGAGACCAATAAGGGGCCAGAATGATATTAATTAATTGGAATACATACACAATAACAGGGTAACCAGAATACCTGGTAAATTGCTGAAAAAAAAGAAATGTATGATTAAGAGCCAAGTGATAAAAAATTTTGTAGCTTACCATTTTGGGATGTCTTCATGGATAAGCAACCAGTTTTAATACACGGTACGTCCGTGAATAAATCATCTGTTTTTTTTTCCGGGCTGTGGCGATTTTTTTTCTTTCGTGGACAAAATCTACATTTTGGGGGTGCAGCGTGCCCCCAGGGGATGGGTTGGTGAGTGGCTATCACAAAAATTCCCTGGTAAATTGCTTCCACAAAAAGTTTCACAGGTAAAAACAATCGGCCAATGTAAACGAAAAATTTAAAAAAATCACGATACCTAAAAATTTGATAATCTCGGCTTTTCATAAAGGTTGAAGATCCGTCCCTCACCCTGTCAGGGCTTTACAGCTTCGGCTGTTTAGGAGAGACATCTCTCCTGTTCACATTGGTCCTGATTGTTTGACAGATGTGAAGGCTTTTTTTTGCAGCAATTTACCAGAGTTTACAGGGTGGGGGTTTCCTGACGGGAAAATGCCCCTTTTCGGGGGATTTTCCCTGTGCCTTGTTTTTAAAACAAGAGTGTAAACCTATCAGGCCTTTTAGGTACTTCCTTGTTTATTGTGGGTCCCTTTTCATGTTTGAGTTTTGTTTGAGATGTGGACTTTAGTATTTTATTATTTACATTAAAAGTTATTTTATGACCTTTATTTCTCTTTATTTATTTATTTATTTAAGTTATTTATATTTTTGTTGGTCGAGAGGTATCTTTACACCCTGCTTAAACTTGTCTTAGGGGTGTTTTTGGATTAATATTGTTGCCAACATGATATTTTATCTTCAGTTCAGAATACCACAATAATAGTCTCATATTTTACTTCCACGTGCCTCCTATATGTTATGTTATAATTTGGAACATTTTTTTCTTGAACTCCTATGGAATCGGAGTAAATAATTGTGTCATGTTCCAGTGCAGGCTGTATTCTTTTAAGGATGCTGTCTATATTAAAGTGCCATATAAAAGCACTCATACATAAGATAGAACTTTAGGGACTGTATGCCAGAGTACAGGCTCTATGTCCATATCTCTGCTGTGTGCATGGCACCTTTTGAAAAACAGTTAGGATTGGGATTTACAGAATCATTTCAACTCTATCCTCAGTAGAAAAAATGAAAAAAAAAAAAACAGCACAACGTAACATTTTATTCTGATCCTCAGTGATGTGATTGTCTAATTAGAAAATTGTATTGGTTTTAAGTAGTGTTGAGCGATTACATTGGCTATCAACATCGATCGATAGTCGATAGTCAGCCACCATCGATAAGGTTTTCGATGTCGATAGCGATCACTCCGATGCCTTAAAAATTATGGGAAAAGCAAAAACACCTTATTCTTACACCCCCAAACAGGGCTGGGGAGAAACTGGAATTAAAAGCCACAAAAGTCAAAGGGTACTGCTACATCTTAGGAAACATTGGTATAAAAGCCCCAGAAAAAAAAACACACACCCTTCACTTCCCTGTTTGTACCACGATGACCTTAAACCTGCTCACCCCCAATTAAAAAATGCCCAAGGAGG
>JAODAL010055085.1:0-24202 GCA_025379985.1 Phyllomedusa bahiana
GGCTGTCCACCAACATTCACCATCCAACCTGAGGGAACTGGAGAGGATCTGCAAGGAAGAATGGCAGAGGATCCCCAAATCCAGGTGGAAAAACTTGTTGCATCATTCCCAAGAAGACTCATGGCTGTACAAGCTCAAACGTGTGCTTCTAATCAATATTGAGAAAGGGTCTGAATACTTAAGACCATGTGATATTTCAGTTTTTCTTGTTTAATAAATTTTCAAAAATATCTACATTTCTGTTTTTTTTTATTGAGCAAAAAAAATTAACAAATGGCTGCAATGAAAAAAAGAGTGAAAAATGTAAAGGGGTCTGAATACTTTTCTGAATGTGTCAAAGGGTCTTTTGGGCCCCCTCAGGATGCAGGGCCCCATAGCAGCTGCTACAGCTGCACCTCCTATAGCTACACCCCTACTTGCAAGCTGTCCTCATCTTTTCAGTTAGCCCTTGACAGGAATTCAGTATTTTAGCCTCTCATTTTTTGTATGTCACGCTTAGAGCCAAATTTTCTTCACTAAGTTGTTCCATGTATCCAGGTTTCTGTTATGGATGGTAATTCCAACTTTTCCTGACCTGTATAGGAATAAAAAAATTAACCAGAACATCTTCTCCCATAGACTTAAATGGGGTTCGAAGTTCGACTTCAAATAGACCGAACTCACCGAACCGAACTCACAAAAGTCTGAGGTTCTAGTCAAACTAAAACTTTATACTGTTCGCTCAACACTAATTCCTAATATAATTCTTTTTTACTTTTGTAATATTCTTATGATATATGAGACTATTGGGATGCTACACAGTTCTTCTCCCTTGCAGTGATCTGGCATACTGCACTGGCTCCAGGGACCTTTCTCTTGGGAGATGACTTAAACATCCCAATATGACTCAATGATTTACTACTCTAGAGGTTACAAAAGCTTGCCCTGCCAATGTATTGTAGGCTTTGTAAACTTCCCCATAATTTCTAGTTAGTAGAGGCTTGCAGAGTCATTCAATCTTTTACTAGGGACTACACCTTTTTTTCTAAACCTCAAATATTATACTCAGGGATAGACCACTTTTAGCTCAGACACTCACAGTTCTGTTGTCTGCTGTTACAGAAACAACATATTATTTTGTAATAATAATTAAAATTGTCAGATTCTAAGCAATCACATATACTAACCTAATTTATGTACTCAGTGGTGTATTCTCAAGTCATTTTATGTTTAGACTTCAGTTGGACATGAACATTAGAAGTAAATATTAAAATGTAGAACTATACTGGCAATTGTATGCATTCAACAAGAATTATGTCTCTTTCAGAAGGAAAAAAACACTTTTCTTCTAGTCTCTATAGGTGCCAATCCTGTAAATCAGTGTAACGACCAGAAACAATCATCTGTAGACAGTGCTGTTTTGCAGATGCTGTCAGTATAGAGGTCTTCGCCATGTGTACTGCCTTTTTAGGTGTGAGAAGAGCTATTTCCCAACAAAACCTTGCCCTAAAAAAATTTCACTAGCTTGATATCAGTACCTTCGTGACAATACATGTTACACAAAAATGTGTATCATCTTGAAATATTTAGCTAGTTTTGTAAATTCAGTGCCTGTCTAAATACCCTACTCACAAATAGGGATATTTGGCTTTTGGTTGAAATTTCAGGATGAACATAAAATTTCTTGAAAATGTTTTTAATTGAACTAAATGAGACAATCTCTTAACTTTAGAATACACATGTCCAACTGTTCAGTGTTCCAGTACTTTTTGCACAATATGCTGATCTTTAACAAGGAGCTTAATGGCAAAATTCCAACTGATGATTGATTGTCGTAAGCAGGGGTGCAAAACATTTGGCCCATGGGTCTCATGCAGCCTCTAGTGGCCCTCCGTGAAACTCCCAGCAATCAGGACACAAACATGCTTTGCCTTTGACCTTATAGTTCTGAAAGTAATAATCATCTTTTGACAGTCACATTCTACTGATGACTGGTTGGTATTGATATGCTGGACTTCGTATGACTGCCACAGTTATGTTGGGAACTGTGTGGCTGGCACTGTTATGGCTTGCAATTCTATGGCTGGCCACTGAATGTCTTATAAGTCATAGAAATGATTCATAGGTTTGAGAATCCAAAGAAGGAGGAGATGAGTTGGAGAGGAGGCTATATATGTGTGTTGTTCTCTCTAGTTATAGTTTTGAAGTATTCACTTCTGTAAACTATAAACATACAATGAAAATAGGCGTCTCATAACCTCTTTCTGCAATATATCGCAATGGTCCCCCATTTTGATCTCTGGTTGTCCCTAAAGTGAAACCAACACCTCTCAGCCATTTTTCCTGTAAAGTGTAGTGCTAATGCTGTGGCAACAGCTTTGGAAATTCCCTTTCTTGTTTAAGCATGATTGTACCCTTGTGCGTGCACAATACAAGTTCATTAAAACATGGTTTAAAGAGTTTGGTGTGGAGAACATCAGCCAGTTTGCATAGAGCCTGATCTTACAAATGATTTTTCCCGGATGAATGGACACAGATTTTTATAGACACACTTCAAAATGTTGCAGAAAGCCTCCACTGAAGAATGAAAGCTATTAAAGCTGCAAAATGCAGTTCACGGTTTAAGCTGACTTTGAGACTCCTGTGCTAATGGCTGTAGGAGCAGGGTATGGACAATTAAACCTCCAGGGAACACCCTCTTGGACCGTCTCTGGCTACCTAGGAACACCCCTTGACTTCTTCCAGGCCGTCAGTAGCCCTCATTTGCGGAGTGGTTTAAACAAGCCTGTATTGCATGCCACCAGAAATCCTTTGCCCATTGCAGGCCGTATGTTGTGCCGGCCTGCTGCAGGGCGTCTCCCGATGGCTACACTGGTCCTCTACACATGTGCTTCACCAGTGATAAAGTTTTCAGTTGGCTACCATTCTGGGGAGTGCAAAATGGGGATTATCTTGCAGTCATGCCCAACGGTGAAGACCAAGAATCCCTTAGACTGTGTATTACAGATTGTGGCTGTTTTTCATCACATGTGAACATTCATGGCAGAATATAAGCTTTAAATAACTTTCCATGTTTGCATCATTGCTTTTATTGCTACAGCAAATCCTATTTTGTAAGGTCAGTATTTAAATTAAAGAGTATAGTTCATTAATATGAAACAGATCAATGTTTTTGCTTTTTAATTCTAAAGCAGAAATAAATCTTAGAGCCTACATTTTGCTATAGTGCAAAACTACAATAAAACACATTTACTATTCTTGTAAATCAAATAACATGAGCTACCATGTTAGATGGTGGCTCATGTTATTTGATAATTCTGGTGTATCTTTAGACTTCTCTAGTGTTTTACACCAACTATTAGTTGGCTTACATTGTACCAAAATTCTATGGCAATATTTTAGTAAAAACTGTGACATTTAGGACATTCCCCTTTCCCACAGACCCCTTGTCAATTAAGCTGCTAGGGTATATAAAACAATTAATAAATGTGTCTGCACCAAAAATGAGCCACAAATGTTGCAAATTTGGCTGCATTCTATTATGCATTTATACTGCAATGACTATAATAAATGTGCATCAATGTGCTGACTTTTCTACTCTTACTCAGATCGCTCCTTTTTTAAAGCAAGGATTTCCAGTAGTCGTTATATAACAAAGAATTAGCAAAATTCTATAATATATTATTTAGATAGACCAGAAACCATTGTATTACAGCACTGTGGATATTTATACCAAAAGATTTTGCTTACTTTTAAAGCAAGTCGATCCTCAGTTGAATTTCTCCCAGATCCAAAATATAACTCAGTTCTTCCTGCAAACTTATTAACCTCATCACAGAGCACAATGTCCTTATATGTTTTGCAATTTTGAAGAACATTCTAAAATAACATAAATTGTGAGAAATTTTGTTAATAACAATACATCAGATTTGTTATTTTTTGTAGTACAATATTAACCCCTTAACTCCCAGGCCTGAAAAGTAGTTAATTTTTTTTTTTTTTTCAATGACGCAGTTGGATGAGGCCTCTTTTTATTCGACCCAAGTTGTACTTTATGGGGGAATAGTTTAAGTTCACTTATAAATAATTGCTGAATTTTTTAAAATTTTTGTAGTAATTTTTTTTTTTTACATTTATTTTTACACTGTTCATATTTCACATATAATAACTTGTTAGATTAATTCTACAGGTTATTACGGTAGTGTGGATACCTAATTATGTGAAAGGTTTTTTTGTGTGTGTAATTTATGCACAATTATTTTTTATTAAATATTTATTTTTATTTTATTATTTATTTTTTCACACTTTTTATGTTTTTTTTTTTTAGTTTTTTTGTTTAATCCCATGAAGGGAGAACTGTTTTACTTTTTTTTTTTTTTACACAGTAATGTATTAGCATATTCATATATGCTAATACATTATAATCTGTGTCAGTCTGCACAGGCAGTGTTCAGGACAGCACACAGGCTGGCCTGAACACTGGCTTGTTACACAGACAGTCCTGGGGCCACGCTAGGTCCCCAGAGCTGACTGTGCAGCCGTTCCCCGGGCTCTGTCGGGTCACCCGGTGTTCCGATCACCCGACAGAGCAGGGGAACCCTCTGATTGCGCTGCGGTAACGCACGGCCGTAATCAAAGGGTTAAAGCACCGGTTTGCGGAGGTTTCCTCCGCTCCCCGGTGCTTGCAGGAGATGCTCTGGGATCGGGGCTGTGTAGTACAGCCCCGATCCCAGCGCAATTGCGGTGCCCGGGCGCCGCAAACCCCGAGGTCGACGTCAAAAGACGTCGCTGTAGACGAACGACCCGCACCAGCCGCCATCAAAAGACGGTGCGCCGTCGTTAAGGAGTTAATAGGGCATGTCCCCACGGCATGGGTTTTCAGTTGGTCTTGCAGACTGTTTTCAGAAATTGAAAACCATCTGTAAACTGACTGTCAACCTTTTACATTGATTTAAATAAAAAAATCCATGCAGCAGTCAACGCAGCACGGATTTTCTGAAGGATGGTTTTTGACACTGCTGACATTCCTAAAAACTTAGAACATGTTCATTCTTCCACCCGGTTTTCGGCCAGAACATGACCGTGTGGGTACGAAGGGGGGGCGGCTTAAATCTGCAAACCGCAGGCAAAAGTCATCCCTCTATGTGCCAAAAAAAGACAAAATGCTGGTTGGAAAATCCGATCAGTATTTGGCCTTTGCCATGGGAATGCACCCTTAGAGCTTAAACAAAATTAAATAATACAGGGCATGTTATGTTATACAGTATGTAGTATTATATTGCCCTAGTACAATTACAATATTAGCATTTCTCATTTACTTTGCACTTTCTGTTTCCATTATCTTTATTTAATGCTGGTAATACAGAGGTGTCCAGCGATAACTTTCTCTGTCACCACCAGCAGATAACATGGCTCCCCAAACCATCTCTGACTGTGGAAACTTCACACTGGACCTCAAGCAACTTGGATTGCAGTTTCTCCACTCTTCCGCAAGAGTCTGGGACCTTGGTTTTCAAATTAAATGCAAAATTTACTTTCATCTGAAAACAGGACTTTGGACACTGAGCACCATTCCAGTCATTTTTCTTTAGCTCAGGTGTGATACTCCTGGCGGTGCCTCTGGATTATGAGTGGCTTGATACAAGGAAGCGACAGTTCATGCCCAGGGCTTAGCTCTGGTCGTATTTACGGACGTATTTACGTCCGCAAATACATCACCAACTCAGCCTAAAATAATGAACAATTAGCTTAGAATTTCTACCAATGGGAAATCCGGACATATTTACAAACGAATTGTTCAATATTTTAGGCTGAGTTGGTGATGTATTTACGGACGTATTTACGTCCGTAAATATGACCAGAACTAAGCCCTGGGAACATAGAAATCGTGCTTGGAGGACCACAGGTCCCAGTAAGACCTGTGCTGTGCTGGCTCTTGCTGTAGATACTAAATAGAATAAAAGGTGAAAAAAAAATACATCTTAATTTTTTATTAAAAAAAGGACAAAAATTAACATCAGTACAACATCAGCATTGGCATATTTAATGTAAACTTAGTTTAATTCTCTCCCTTTTTTTAAGATCTTTTATAGCTGATATTTCTTTCTTTTGAGTTCTTATATATATTTGCTTTCATTTTAAATGATCAACTTTTTCTATACATTGAAATCGATTTTATACAACTTTGATATTTATCTTTATTCATTCACTAATTTTATAGACAACTCTTTTTTTATTATTGTACTATTGTATTGCCCCATTACAATATGTTCTAGCTTAACTGCGCCTTCTCCGACTCAGGTAGACCACTTTGAACTAGGTCTGCCTGTAATGCGCCTCACTTTACTGACCGGCATTCATACATGCGTCGGTGATTTCGAATCTGCTGCGTCCCGCCCCAGAACGCCCACAGCGGGCCAACTGCACGTCTCTTCATGTTAGGCGCACACGAAAGTGGCGAAGGTTGCGCCTAACAGCGCATCCCTACGTCCGACAGTGGAGTTGGTACGGTGAGGCGCAGTATACGCCTGAAATCAGGCGCAAATCCCGATCATACATGTTGCCCATAATGTTTAATTCCATAATACTGTTAAATGCTAAAAATTGGAATTTTGATAGTTAAAATCTGCCTAAATGCTTTATAAAATGCTCATCACCCTTTCCTTTAACAGAGTCTCTGGGATTTTTAGAATCTAAGTTGCCTGAGTGACAGTCTGGACTCTTAAAATGAGCCACAGGATACGCCCAATTCTTTAGCTGCATTTTTTAGACCTCTATCAGGCACAGCTGATCTGACAGGCACAGCTGAATTAGTTTCATTTCTATCTTCTCTCCAAATTTTCAGAAAATCCCCATCCTCCCAGTTATTCCTGTCTTTACATGCTCTTTGAAACCTGACCTCACATTGTTACAGAAGACCTTCTAGAGAGCAGATCTAACCTTTGTGGCTTCTCTGGCTCGATAAATGTAAGGCCATGTCCCCACGGCACCGGTTTGTGGACGGTTTTTCAGAGGGTTTGCGGTTTTGCAATTCGTCTGAAAAACCGGCCGCAAACTAACACACCGGGCCGCTATGGAAAACCCGTGCAACAGTCCCCACTGCGCGGGATTTCCACCCGGTAGTTTTTCAACCCGCTGGCTGCCTGAAAAACATTGTACATTTTCATTCTTCTGTCCGGTTTTCGGACAGAATATGAACATGTCAATGGGAAGGGGGATGGCTTTTCTCTACTCATCGCGGAGAAAAGCCATCCCCCTGCGGCGGTATGCAGGGCTCAAAAACCGAACGGTATTTGTCCTGTGCCATGGGGACGCGGTCTTACTGTATCTTTTCTGCTGGACATGTTACCTCTCAATCCAAGCGAATAGTAATCAAGTAGCATCTTAGTGCATTACCATTCTTTTTTCTTAATTTTAATGTTTAGTAATAACCAGGTCCTGACAACTGGAAGCTATGTGGTAGTAGTTAAGAAAATTGGTACTTTTTGTTTTAATATGTGTATAGTTATTAATGTTTTTTTTTAGATCTGATTGTGTGTACTCTCTTTTAGTACATCCATATGAAGGTCACTGATTACTTTTAGAGTCCTGAAATTGAGATAATAAGATATTATAGGCGGGTCAGACGCACTGTGCTTGCACTCAGGAGAGCCAGACGTGCACCTGATGGAGGGTTAAATATTAAACAAGAAACAGAGTTCCCTCAAAAGCCTCTCTCCAGAACTGCACAGATACTACAATACACAATATGTAGGAGGACATTTAGTGGTTTTACCAGCCTGTTAGAAAAAGTCTTGATTTATTGATCCCTACTTGTTAAAAGCAAATCATTTTAGTTAGAAAACCCCTTTAAGGATTCAGATACAGACTTAAACATTAATTTACCTCATTTACATCAGAGCCTGTTAAGATAGCAAACCTAGCCTCTAAACACTCATATGATTTGTCCTTTATGTCCTTGTTGAATCCAAAGTCATTATTCACATTAGTTTTATCTGTAAAATAATAATAGTAAACAGTACGGGTACATTCACATGTACAGGTAAAAATTTTGAATATTTTCCCTGTGTAATTCACGCATATTCTACCTGTGAAAACTGTATCATTCTGATGTGGTCTTCAGTCTAGATATTCAAAATGTAAAAGAGTATTGCATTGCAGGCTGATTGCTATCAGAAAATGACTGAACAGAGCTAATCAGCCTATTGGTGCACTGGACACCATGTGAGGTCCAGAAGTTTACCCGGTAGTCAATCCCCATGTGTCCAGTAACCATTTTGGGTCCTTTCACACTAGCTGTGTTTACTTTTGTGCTCCATTTTTTAAGCAAAAAAAAAATAGATCAACATGCTAATGTCCATGTGCATATGCTTGTAGGGCTTTGGGACCATGCTGTTAGGATGCTTCCTTGTCCATTGATAACAAAGTTCTGAAGGGGCCAATAAAACCCACCAAGTATGGGTAGAATCTATAGTGCATTGCAAAATCTCATAGGTGGTTTCACTGCAGATCCGTTTCACAATCCACATGCAATACATGCCCAAATGTTTGGGTGAGTATGCATGAGGCTTCCTATTGACTTTAACAGTAAAGTTGCACATGGATACAGCTTGGAAACCAACTGAAGAATTAACATTTTCAAAATTTTCTGCACTCATTGAGGATTTGGAATTCAGGCATCAAGTATCTGCATAGTTTAAACAATACAATGGAAAGAGTTTTCTTTCATATTTCAATGAGGATTTCAAGACAGAATCCTCATGGAATTCACCTAGACATCCTTGTTGAAAAACATTATGTAAAGTTACCCTAAGCATTAGTTAATTTATGTCTAGTTTTGCATACTTTTTCCCACCAAATTACCTGTAAGGCCTGGTTCATAGAGCACATTTTCCACATAAACATGCAGCATTTGAAATCTGTGACACAGAATAAAAAAAAGGACATTTTCACTTTTTTTGACAGGGGTTTACCCTGTGGTTTCCATTGATAACTGTGTCAGGTATATATAATGTGGATAAGTCCCATTTAATAAAGAATAAATAGGTTCCCTTCCTAGTGTGATATTACAGTTGACTAACATGGAAGCCAACTTGGAATACTTGCATATCTTTTTGTTTGGGCTGAAAAATTTTTTATTGGGAAAATTCACAAATTTCCCCAAACACTTCTGACACACATTATAACCAGCAATAATAAGGATTGGGAGTTAATTGCCTGGGCACAAAAAATCATCAAAGTAGCCCTATAACCCCCAGGGGAAATTGAATCAAGGGGCTAACTTAAATGATAAAATTGGTTTCTTTGAGATGGTTGAATTTTTCAAAAAAATTGATTTTTGGGGGACTTCGACGAATTTTCCGACAAAATTTGTTTTTGGTCTAATTAAATTCGGGGCGAATCGCGTTAAAAACGCTTTTTCCAGGGTGTTTCAGAGCCTGAAGGGTGCGGGAGAACATTTTTTCCATGCTTAAATTTTTCAAGTGGGGCCCTTTGGGTTTTGGGCTTCATACAATGTTGTGTTTTTTTTATGAAACCCCCCCGCAGATGGGCTCCCCCCCCGCTCTTAGAAATCGCTTCAAAATAAAATTCCCCGGGCACTTTGGGGCAAAACCCGAACCCCCAAAAAAACGAAGTGGGAAGTAGCCGTAAAGTCATTTCCAGCAAAAGCGGAAAAAAAAAAAACCCTGAGAAAACTAGGTGGGGAACCCCTTAGTGGACAGAATGTGGAGGTGACGGCGGGGAGCCCCCCAGGGGCCCCTGAGGTCAGGGCAAGGGGGCCCAATGACATTCTGGTGGTGGGGAAAAACTGGGTAAAGGGCCCCAGAGTTTTGGGACAAAGACACAATTTTTGGGGGTTTACGGCAGCAGCCAAACATGAGGTTAGAGAGTGGGGCCCAAAGAAAGGGTGTGGAGGTGACGGCCGGGGAGCCCCACAGCGCAGCATGAGGGGGACCCCCGGCACAAAGACAATTTTTGGAGGTGGCAAAAACTGGAAAAAATTTTTGGCCAAAAGGTTGGGAAAAATGAAAAAAATTGTGGGGGTCACGGCGCAACAGCATGAGGTTTTTAAAAGGGGGCACAAAACATTCTGGAGGTGGCAAAAACGGATAGGGGCCCCAGGGTGGCACAATGACCCCCCGAGGTGGCGGTGACGGTGGCAGCAGCCCTGAGGGCCCGACAGTGGCCCCAAAGGAAAATTTTTGGGGGGTGGCAAAAAATGGAGTAGGCCACAGAGTTTGGGCCCCCAAAGACGAGAGGGAGGTCCCCCACGCAGCCCCCAGCACAGCAAAAGAGGTAAAGGGAGTGGCACAATTTACCTTCTGGAGGGGCAAAAACTGGGGTAAAGGGCCAAAAGAGGTTGGGCAAAAATGACACGGCCCCTGGAGGTCACGGGCCCGCAACAGCATGAGGTCAGAGAGTGGCACAATGAAATTTGGAAGGTTTGGGAAAAAGGGAAATAAATTTTTCGAGGGCACAATGAAACGGGGGTGGTGGGTCACGGCAGCACAAAGCATGAGGTCAGACAGTGGGACAAAGACATTTTGGGGGTGGAAAAAAAATGGGTAGGCCAAGGGGGTGGCCAAAAGACATAGGTTTGGGGGTAAGGCAGCAACAATTGGGTTTGAGTGGGGGCGCAATTTAAAATTTGGAGGTGGCCAAAAAAATGGAAATGGGCCACAAGGGGGCACAATACACAGTGTGGAAAGGTTTACGGCAGCAGCAGCCCCCCGAGGTCAGGGCAGTGACACAATGACATTTTTGGGGGGTGGCAAAAACTGGAGTAGGCCACAGAGTGGCACAAAGACACAGTGTGGAGGTGACCGCAGCAGCAACAACAGCAGCATCAGCATGAGGTCAGACAGTGGCACAATGACAGCGTGTGGATGTCACGGCACCAGCAACAGCAGCACAGCATGAGGTCCTAGAGTGGCAGAGTGTGGAGGTGGGTGGCAATTTACCAGTCCTGGTAAAGATTTTTTGGGTGGCAGATGGAGAAACTGTCAGCAAAATGTGTGGCATCAGGCGGGTGGCGGCCCAGAATAGTGGCTGAGGCAGATAGTTTGAACCCAGACTATTTTCACAGTTTGGGTGGGGCGTCATGGCTGATGTAGTCTGACGCCTAAGGCATTGGTGTGTGGAAATCCTGGCGACCACGCTGATTCATCTGACAAAGGTCCAGTCGTTCCACTTTTCCCCCGTGGGACAACGGGTTCTCCTTGGGGTAACGATGGCCCCCGCCGCACTGAACACCCCTTCTGATGCCACACTACTGGCCGGGCAGGACAGCTTCTCCCACTGCAAACTCGGAAAGTTGCGGGCCACCATCCAGTTTGGCTGCCAGTAGTCCAGCGGAACTTCTAACTGGGGTGGCGGGAGGGGCTGCCCAAAAGTAGGCCACCACCTGTTGGTTCAGGGACTGCTCCAGGTCCTGCTTCTGCTGCTGGCGACTGCTCTCCTCACTAGGCGGGTGAAGGAAGCTGCTCAACATGACTCCAGACCCTTTGGTTGCTGTAATGGAGCTGGTACTGCTCCTACCCCCCTACCTTCCCCCAGCAGCCCGGCAGTAGTACGCTAGCACTGAAGAATCCCCCCGGTCAGACTGTCAGAGGAGGGATGATGCCGCACATAGGCAGCGGCCAACTTACTACGGATGGGTTTCACTATAGTATTTGATGTTTTTCCCTCCCTCTCAGCGGCTGGGAAAAAGGCTCCTATTTTGGACCGGTAGCGAGGGCTAATAGGGTGGGGAGCCAGAAGTATCCCTCTGCCCGGGTGCTGACTATTCGGCCCGTCACTAGCCAGGGCAAATCAGCATGCTGCGGGCCATCTGCACAAGTGACTCCAGGGGCTTTCCCCGCCCCCATCTCCACTTTATACTGCCACGGTGCTTGCGGGTCATCTGCCTCGTCTTCCTCATCTCCAAACCACCTCCTCCAGCTGCTCCTGCTCCTCCTCTCTTGTCACCGGGTAGAAAATCCATTCATTTCACCAGACAATGCTTCTGCTCCAATGTCCTCCTCCTCCTCCTCCATTTCAGTGCCCACCAGACTCATGTGGCCGCGAGATGTAGTCGCCATGTCTCCAGTCCCCTGCCCAGACAGATTTTTCAGCATTTGTTTCAGGACATGAAGCAGTGGAATGAAGTTATTCATCCCGTAGTCCTGACAACTGACAAATGACGTTGCCTCCTCGAATGGCCTCAACAAACGGCAGGTGTCACGCATGAGCTGCCACTGGCTGAAATCAAAGTTCCACAGGGGTACTCCTGTCCGCCGGGGTCTTCAAAAAATTTGTTAATGGCCCCTTTCTCTGTTCATACAGTCGGTCCAACATGTGCAGGCTGGAATTCCAACGGGTGGAAACATCGCATATCAGATGTGTGTTGGGGGAGGCCGTTTCTGCCGGGCTGCAACTCGAGGAGGGTTTTCCTGGCTTTGTAGGAATGGATGAAATGCATGCACAGTTTCCTGGCATTTTCAGAAATCTTCTGAAGATCAGGGGGAGACTTCAGGACATTTTCACAACCAGATTAAACACATGCGCCATGCAGGGTGCATGGACCATCCCTCCTCGGTGCAGCACGGACCCCAAAGTTCCTCCCATTGTCCGCCCCATGGTTCCGATTTGCAGTTGGCGCGGAGAAAGCCACACATCGATTTCTTGCTGCATACGCGGAGCAGTTCTCCCCTGTGGGACTTCGTTCGCCGAGGCAAGCCAGGTGTAGAACTGCGTGACACCGCTGTGCCCTACACATGGGGAATGATGGAGCAGTACTTGTGGAGGCTGAGAGGGTGGTGGTGGTGGAGGAGGAGGAGGCGGAACATTGGCGCAGAAGCCGCAGTTTGACAACGTGGAGGAGAAAGCGGCGTCTCCTGTCCAAGTTGTTGGTGTCCCCGGGGGCAGGAAGCACATTCACCCAATGGGCCGTAAAGGACCATGTACTGGCCCTGACCATAGTTTTCAGCTCCAGACTCCGCGCTGCCGTGCACCTTGGGAACAAAAACCCATAAGCTCAAGGACTGGCCCACCTTCTGTTCTACATATTTTAAAGAGCTGGTACTGGCTTTTTGGAAAATAAATTACGGCTTGAACCTCTCCCTCTCGGCTCAGCACAAGCCATTAGTTCTCTGAATGGTGCGAGTCCACCATTTGAAAGGGAGGGGGGCTGCAGTACCAACAACTTGGACAGGAGCACGGTCAGCTGCTGCACCTTGGGATGGTTGGGACGCATACTGTTGTCTCTTTGCAATCTCCTCGCGAACGACTGATGGGGCCATGAGTAGCGAGGAGCAGAGCATCTGGACCGGAAATGATGTCAAAGAGAAACAGCTCCCTTCGCAGAGGTGGTGGAGCCTTGACTGGCTGCAATGGGCATGCGTGCCACTGGCTGCTGCTGCTGCTGCGCGGGAGGATGGACACCACATCTGAGCCACGTTTCTCCCAGGCCACGGATTGTGATTGCTGCATTGTTTGACGCAGTGCCGTGGTACCAACGTTAGCTCCCTGGCCAAGCTTCACTTTCTGCCCACAGATTCTACATATACCCATATTCGGCTCCTCCGGTGTCTTAGCAAAGAACTGCCACACCGCAGAGTTGCTGATTTTACCCCAACGCTCCGCACTGATTTATTATGCCGCCGCTGCCTCGCTGAGCCCCCGTGCCGCTACTTTCTTGGACCTGCGAAGCGCGTTTTCTTACCCCGTGGGACTTTGGGTCCCGACCCCACACTGCTGCTACCCTTGCTGACTCACGGCCACACAACCCAAATTGTTGGCTGCGCTGCTGCCTGATGCGCAAGCTGACGCCCTCTTCTCCTGACGATGATGAAGCCCTTGCTTCACCCGGCTCCCAAGTGTGGTCGGCTACATCATCATCAATTTGTGTTTCATCGTTACTGCTGTCCTCATCACCGGTCTTTGTATGCAGAGGCTGACCCCTCACAACATGACCTCCCATGCCACTCTCCACATCTATACTTTGCCGCCTACTGCAAGAAGCAGGGGGATATTGGCCCCATTTCTTCGCTGCCAAGTAGCTGCTGACTGCCCTCCTCAAATTGTTCATCCTCGCTATATAGTGGCGCTGAGCCCAGACCACATAGTAGATCTCTGGCTGAGGGAACCGGATGGGACAGAGGCGGGTTGAGGACAGGTGAGGGCCGCTGACCCGCTCTCGGGCCATGCCAACTAAGGGTTGTGTCTGATGTTCCCACCGACTCTTGGCTGGGGTTGACAGATGTCATCTGGGAGGAAGTGGATAACCTAGTCAACCAATCAAGAACCCTTGGGTTGCTAGTCAGCACGCGGCCGCTAGATGACAGCGACAGTTGTGGCCTCACCGAGTGACCCCTGCTGCGATGTCCCCTTGCTGTGCTGCGACCTGGGCCTGCTCCAGGAATGTTTGTGCCACTGCCACTCGCAGGTGAAGAGCCTGCCACCTCTCTGTCTGACATACTGTTTGTTCTAAAATGTACAGACACTGTTTGATGAAGATATCTGTATATGATAAATACACACTCTGTATTTGACTCCAAATTAACCCATTAACAAGCTTGGGTAACCCTTGGATATAAATTGGCCAGGAAAAATTTCCTTGTATGTGTCGTTTAAAAACTCTGTGTATTTTACTGAATATAAAAGCACAAACAGGGTTAATTAACCTTTGGATATGAATTATGCTACAGGCAAAATTGCTTCTTTGGCAGTGAAAAAGACGGTTTCTTTTAGTGACCACAGCAGCAGAACAACGCTTAATTAAACCCTGGATGTAAATTGTGCAAAAGAATTGAGCAACCAAAAACTACCAGCTTTGTAGCGTGTTACAGTGGCGTGTATTTTACGGTACACAACAAAAGAAAAACTTGCAATTAACCTTCAGTTATGAATTATGCTACAGGAAAAATGGCTTCTTTGGAAGTGAAAAAGATGGTTTCTTTTAGTGACCACAACAGCAGAACAACGCTTAATTAACCCCTGGATGTAAATTGCGCAAAAGAATTGAGCAACCAAAAACTACCAGCTTTGTAGCGTGTTACAATGGCATGTATTTTACGGTACACAACAAGAGAAAAACTTGTAATTAACCTTAGGATATAAATTATGCTAAAGGAAAAATTTATTTTTTGGCAGTGAAAAAGATGGTTTCGTTTAGTGACCACAACAGCAGAACAACGCTTAATTAACCCCTGGATGTAAATTGCGGAAAAGAATTGGGCAACGAAAAAATTACCAGCTTTGTAGCGTGTTACAATGGCGTGTATTTTACGCTACACAATAAGAGAAAAACTTGTAATTAACCTTCGGATATGAATTATGCTACAAGCAAAATTGCTTCTTTGGCGGTGAAAAAGATGGTTTCTTTTAGTCACCACAACAGCAGAACAACGCTTAATTAACCCCTGGATGTAAATTGCGCAAAAGAATTGAGCAACCAAAAACTACCAGCTTTGTAGCGTGTTACAATGGCGTGTATTTTACGGTACACAACAAGAGAAAAACTTGTAATTAACCTTCGGTTATGAATTATGCTACAGGAAAAATGTATTTTTTGGTGGTGAAAAAGACGGTTTCTTTTAGTGACCACAACAGCAGAACAACGCTTAATTAACCCCTGGATGTAAATTGCGCAAAAGAATTGAGCAACCAAAAATGAAGTGGTATTTGGATTGTAAAAACGCTGTTTCTTTAAATGAATACAACAGGAACAGGCTTAGATAACCTTTGGATATTCAATGTGCTGCGAACAGATAGCATTAAAATGTATATGCAGCTGCACTGGACGCACATTGGACTTCAGTTCCAATACCCCACAAAATCAGAATAAGAACGTAAGAGAAGCAGTCTCTGTGACAAGCTGTGACACCTCCCAAAAATCGCTGTATAAAAATGAGTTCTTAAGTAAGAGATATCATAAGCAGCCGCGGCAGCACCTTCCCTGATCAGTACAGTGAGAGCGGTTTGAGCTCCCAGCGTCGCACCCGGACTTATATGGTGCGGTGACGTCACAGAATCCCGCCGGTGTCTGATTGGCTTCATCTCTGCACATGTCATGCAGGCTATGCCCTTCTTCCTCCCAGAGTGCTTTGCCCCATGTAACGCCATGTGCTCGCAGCCATTTTATCAATCAAAAGCACACTTCGTTCCCACGAATCACCCCAAACTTCGACTTCGTTCAGAACCGATGTTTTCCTGAAATTCTAAACGAATTCCACTTCGTTAGAATTAATTCACCCATCTCTAATTGTTACTATCACGATCCTGTCTCACTGCTCTCAATCTATTTCTTATTTATTGCTGGCTGTAATTCATGGCAGAAGTGTCTATGAATTAGTTTTGTGAACTTGATTAAAAACTGTTTGATCAAGAATGCGATATGCAAGGGTCATAAACTGATAACACAGTTTGACTTTTTTTTATCTTCAAATACATGCTTGTCTGTCTACTATCACAGGAAACTTTTTAATTATTCAAACATCTATGAATTTACCATTTCTGCACAATGAGACACATTCAAACAATTGTTGTTTCAAATCTTTACTGCTAAAATAATCCACTTTCATCTGGTAAACAGTCCCATATCTCAGATGTATGATGCATTTAGTGGTGGATTCATAGCTGTGCTCTACTGTTTTCCTGCAAGGAAAGAATGATATAGAATACGTTTACTGTATATTGCTAATGTAAAGAATGATGACATTTGCCTACATCAGAAATGTAAAACCTGTTAAAAGTTTGTCCAGCACTTAAGATTTTTTATTTAATGGGACAAGGGTGGATAAAAAAATAAATCAACTTATCTATGGGTCTTTTTACACTGCCACCCTGGAACTCCCCGATGACCCGCCCATTCTTTTCACTTCTGGGTTTTTGTCTTGACATATAGGAGAAGTTTACACTCTATGTACTTACAATGGAGTCCGAGCTTCCTCTGTGTGTTGGAACAAGAACCCGGAAGTCAAGAGGAGCAGCTCACTGGGGAGCGCCAGATTGGCAGCAGCAGAAGATCTGTAGGTACAGTATAACTTTTCTCTTTGGGGTGGTACGGTGTACTGGTAAAATTGTAGTGTACACCTTTAACTGCTGTAAAATAGTATACGGGTGAAGGGATAACCAGGTAAAGGGGGAGATTAGTGAGGAAAATTAATAGTTTTCCACAAAATGTAGTGTCTATCTTATGATACCAGGATTGCAAAAGAATCAGGTCACCAAAATATCAGGGGTATTGATAGGGAATTGATCTGATAGGGATTGACATTGTTTTTCACAAGCCAGTAGTTGTTAGCATGATGTTATATGACGTGATAATACAATGGTATAAATGTATGGTGCTTGTGTTAACTACTTTTTCACTGTGCTGTAAACATATGGCGTAGGGCAGAAAGAGTTTAAATAACATCTGCCTTGTAGATTTTTAAACAAGTGTTGCAGACCTGTTAGCTTTTTGATGCATAACATTTTTTTAAACTGATCCAAATACTGATACAAACGTTTTGTGTTAAATCGGAAGTCAAGGCCATAACCATTCAGTCGCCTAAGCAATCTTTCTTCAACATTGAAAAAGCTCAGTTATTCAACTCACTGTCTTTACCCCCGGGTACTTACTGCGCCAGTAAATATGAATCAGGATAAATTCTTCCACCTTCGTTGAAATAGTTTGGTAAACTTGAAAACAGTTTTGTGGATTTCTTTATAGCCTATGCCCAAGATAAAAAACAGTCTTAAATATTAAATATTTTATATACGCTATGGTTTTAGAATTGTGTTATGTGTTTTGTGCTGTGTTCAGTCTTAATACTTACATGACTGTTATCAGACTTCTGATAAAAACAGATGGGCTCCATTAATGTTTTAAATTTCTCATTTTGTTTCTTATTTGTTTTCAGAAAGTCTTTTACCTATAGAAAAACATAATGGATTTAAATAGAAAAATAGTTGACCGTTGCCTGATATTATATTTTTACAAGGATCCCTTTACAGTAAGTATGTCGACCATTTAAAGCAATTAATTTTTAGGTTTAAAGTATTGAAATACTGGTAACCGAAGGCAAACAGAAATTTCTTTTAAATATTTGTTTTTGTAGATGATTTGGTGCTCTGTATCAGAACTGCAGCCCTTTCAAAGATTTTCCAAGCACAGCGGCACCACTGGCCATTGATCTTGTAAGCAACTGCAAACAGCTCTAGGAGCTGTCAGACAGCTGAGAGCCCCCAAAACAGGACAGTTTATAGGCCCTGTTGTCCAATATCTGGGTTATAATAGGGTGTAATAGGGAGAGCTGCATAAGAGACCTTCTGGCCCACAGACTGCAATGATTATTTTGCTATGAGAGTAAATATATGGAACGATGAGTTATCTTCTCATTTTTGGTATACACTCATTAGTTTTGCCACATATTTACCCATGTATGCTTACAACTGTAATTTAATATCTTTTAAAATAATCATAACTCGTTTTGAATTGTGTAGGTATTGGTTTTAAATAATTTGATTAAAGGTTATATCTTATGAGCATTTATGGCAGTGATTTGATTTTTTTTTTAAATTTCCAGATGGCAGTGAGATAAATTTTACATGGATGGCGTTGTATCTACAGCAAAAAAAAACTCCATAAAATCAAGCATACAATCTCCATAGACAAACGCTATTGTGACCGAGTGAACAAATAAGAATGCAGAAGGGGAGAGGATGGAGGCTAATAAGTCAAGAACAAAGTTTTTTACTTCAATAAGATATATAGCAAAGTTTCTTATTTTGTTTGTATGTCGATTTTCAGAAAGTTATTTTACAATTGGAGCTATACTTTAAATAGGGTAACAGAATTGTGAATCAGTTTTTCAAAGTCCCAGTTTTCTTAATCAATAAAACTATATTCACACAAGAAAAATAATCAAAGCAAATGAGAGTCAGAACCTGCATACATTTCTGCATAAAATGCACTTGGATTTTGATAAAAGTTTTCAGTTTTACCGTTAATAATGGTAAGAGTGAAATCTGTGACAAAACTATTTACCTTTCTGCATCAGAATAAATAATGCTGTCGAGTTAAAAACCTGCAGCGATTTGGGTTTTGAAAACTCTATTAGTTTGCATCACACGCTTGTTTGCTATGGATTTTAATTGCAGATTTAACTTTTGCAAATCAGCATGCCTGTCTGGTGTCAACCTGACCTAATGCATGCCTGTGTATCAGCTTTAAAGTAGAGAAGAGTAATGTACTTACCACATCTGGAAGTTGATTTATGGTTTCTCCTAGCTCTTTGATGGTCGGATTCCCAGTAACATCCTATCATGAGATATTTTTTAAGTTAGTAAACTAAAATTGTGTTAAATGAAGATATATTCAGATATATTAACAAAAGAACAGGAGTAGGATCAATAATTTTCATTGCAGTGACTGTATTAATTGAATTTTATTAGTAGTTGTTTTTAGTTAGTCCAGATGGTTATGAAATGGTCTATGACATGACAGTTGGCCAGTGGTTTGATGGATCAAGAGGATAAGAATTCACATCAATAATTTCCTTACAATGTTTTCTGTTAGAATTTGTGACTTTACTGTGCTGCATGTAACCTCCTGCCAAGCAGGAACATTTCTTGTTTAAAAGCCATTTCCTTTTATCGTGCAAATCTACAGTCCCTAAGGTCCTTTACTGTGCTTTTTAAGTCCCCTACCTCTCTCAACCTCGGTATCGGGGCATGCCACCTGTTAGATTGCTCACATCAAAAGCTTTGGGAAGTAGAACCAAAGGGGTGTAGCTTAAAAGGCCACTCTGAAAACTGTCTTAACTCTTTGGTTATCTGATCTCAAGGGCTCCACACAAAGCTGTTTCCCATGTGTGTAGAGACACAGAACTACTGAACTTCTTGGTCAACAAACAGCTTCAGAACTTCAGGAAGTCCACAAAAGATGCTGGTCCTTTTACCCGACAGCCCGGTGTGGGCATGGTGGCTGACAGTCAGCATGGCGACCAGTACACAGCAGTAATGCTATTTGCAGGTCTCCTCTTGTATGAGCGAGTTGAATATCGCTCATACAATTCCCCTCTGGGGAAAAGCAAAAATAGTGTGAAAAAGTAAAAAAAAAAAGTGTAAAAAAAGTAAATCACAAACACGAAAAAAAGAATAAAAACACATACACCGCCCTTTTCCCCTTTACTAACGGCAATCGCACCAAAAAAGATCAAAAATAAATAAAGTACCCATATTTGATATTGCCGTGTGCGTAACAACCCACCCTATAAATATGTCACGTTATTTAACCCATACGGTGAATGCCGTAAAAAAACGCTTGAAATTTTTGTTCATCCCGCAGCATATAAAATGGAATAAAAAGTGATCAAAAGATCAAAGTGGTGTCAATTAAAACATCAGTTCATCCCGCAAAACAACAGTCCTTACACAGCTCTGTATACGTAAAAATAAAAAAGTTACGGCTATTAGAAGATAGCGATGCATAAATATTGTTTTACACAAAAAAAAACAATTTTAAAAAAAGTACTTCCATATAAAAAACGATATAAATTGGGTATCACCATAATCGTCTCGACCCAGGGAGTAAAACTAACTTGTCATAGATACTGCATGGCGAGTGCTGTTAAAAATAAAAATTAAAAACACTACAAGGATTGCAGTATTTTCTTCACCCTGCCTTCCAAAAACCGCGATCAAAAAGCCTTGTCCCCCCAAAAATGATACCAATAAAAATGTCAACTTATCCCACAAAAAACAAGCTGCTATACAGCTCCATACACAGAAAAATAAAAAAGGTTATGGCTCTCAGACTGCCGAGATGCAAAAACGTGTTTTCCCTTTTGAATAAAAGTGTTTTTATTGTGTAAAAGCAGTAAAACATTAAAAAATATACAAATTGGGTATCACTGTAATCATATTGACCTGCTGAGTAAAGCTAGGATGTCATTTATACCACACGGTGACCGCTGTAAAAAATAAAAATAAAAAACACTACCAGGATTGCTGTATTTTGTTCAAAATGCCTTACAAAAACCTTAATGAAAAGCGATCAAAGCATCATATGCAACCTATAATTGTACCAATGAAAACATCAACTCATTCCGCAAAAAACAAGCCCATAATCAGCTCCGTATACAGAAAAATAAAAAAATTATGGCTGTCAGACTATGACAACATAAAAATGCAATTTTTTTTATGAACACATTTCTATTGTGTAAAAGTAATAAAACATAAAAAACTATATAAAACTTATATCATTGCAATTGTACCGAACCACATAGTAAAGTTGTCATGTCATTTATCCCGTAGGGCGAAAACTGTAAAAATGAATCCCAAAATACAATGGTGGAACTGCATTCTCCCCCACCCCCATTTTCATGGCCCAATGCTAAAAAAATCTATGGAACACCTGTGCGCCCAAAATGTACAGTACACCCCTAGATGAGATCCATGAGGGGTGTTGAATCTAAAATGAGGCAACTTCTGGAAGGTTTCACCTGCTTTGGTACTGTGGGGGCTTTGCTAATGCGACATGGCCCCACCAAATCTGTGTTCCAAAAGCCAAATAGCACTCCCAACTTGTACGCTCTGCCATGCGCCCAAACAGCAGTTTACACCCACATCTAGGGTATTGCCAAACTTGGAAGAAATTGTGTAACACAATTTGGGATGCCTTTTTTCCAGGAGTCCATGTAAAAATTAAACAATTTTAACTAAAATTGGAGATTGTTGGAAAAAATATTTTTTTTTATATTTTCAGAGGCTAACGCTAAAAAAAAATTGTGAAACACCTGTGGGATTATATACTCACTGCACCCCTGGATATATTCCATAAGGGGTTTAGTTTCCAATATGGGGTCTATTTAGGGGAGTTTATTAAGTCTTAGCACCTGAAATGACGCCTAAATAAAATTGTAATGAAAATGAGACCCCAGAGTCTGGTAGGTGCTCCTCCTATTCTGGGGCTTGTTGTTGAGCCAAATAGTGCACTAGGGCCACATAGGGGAAAAATTCTCTGAAAACGGCAGATTGGGGAAATTGTTTTTGGGTTGCATTTACCTGGTCACAGTAAATAATTAATAAAAATTGAAAATCTGCAAAAAAAAATAATTTAATTTTGTAATTTCACCACCACTTTGCTTTAATTTCTGTGAAATATCTAAAGGAGTAACAAACTTCCTAATGTTTTTTTAAATACTTTAAGGGGTATAGTTTCTTACATGGGTTCATTTATGGGGGTATCTAACATATAGACCCCTCAAAGCCATGTCAGAACTGGACTGGTCCCTTAGAAAATCTATTTTGCTAATTTTCTTGAAAATGTGAAACATGACTACTAAATTTCTAAACCCCCTAATGTGGTAAAAAAAAAATGATGGCAACCTACAGTAGACATGTGGTAGATGCTATAAATTATTTTGAGCGGAATAACTATCTTTCTTACATGCAGAAATTTTTGAACTTTGAAAATTCAAATTTTAATTTTCATGAATTTTGATATTTTTCACAAATATAAAAAGAATTTTTGGACCAAATTCTTACTGGCTTAAAGCACAATGTGTCACGAGAAAAACAATCTCTGAATCACTTGGACGGGTTTAAAAGTGTCAAAAAGTTATTCTTAATAAAGTGAAAATGTCAGATTTTAAACCCGGGGCTCTGTAAGGAAGGCCAAAACTGGCTCTGGCGGTAAGGGTTAAAACCCTTGCAGTACCCGGAAGGTCTCCTGCTCAAGAAGGTGTGCAGGCCCGTCGGGAAGTTGGCCAATGAAACACATGGATGATTTTTTGATTTGATTGGGGGGAGGTTGCTGTGGTCGATGAGACAAAAATTGAGCTCTTTGGCATTAACTCAACTCGCCGTGTTTGGAGGAAGAGAAATCCTGCCTATGACCAAAAGAACACCATCCCCACTGTCAAGCATTGAGGTGGAAAAATTATGTTTTGGGGGTGTTTCTCTGCTAAGAGCACAAGACTACCTCAATGCATCAATGGGAGAAAGAATGGAGCCATGTACCTTAAAATCCTGAGGGACAACCTTCTCCCCTCCGCCAGGATATTAAAAATGGGTCATGGCTGGGTCTTCCAGCAAGACAATGACCCAAAACATACAGCCAAGGAAACAAAGAAGTGGCTCAAAAAGAAGCACATTAAGGTCATGGGGTGGCATAGCCAGTCTCCAGACCTCAATCCCATAGAAAACTTATGGAGGGATTTGAAGCTCCGAGTTGCCAAGTGATAGCGTCTAAATCTTAATGATTTAGATATAATCTGCAAAGAGGAGTGGACCAAAATTCCTCCTGACATATGCACAAGCCTCATCATCAACTACAAAAAACGTCTGACTGCTGTGCTTGCCAACAAGGGTATTGCCGCCAAGTATTAAGTCTTGTTTGTCAGATGGATCAAATACTTATTCCTCACTGCAAAATGCAAATAGATTCCCCTGACACAGGGGAATATTTCGGACTGGCCTCAGCCAGCTTTATTGAGGCACACAGTTACAGAAAAACAAAACACATAAAAATAAATCCTCGGCCATCTGGCTACTAACTCACGTACAGAGACCCTCTCTGTTCAGAGGTCTGTGCCTATTGCACAGCACTTCAAAGTTACAGTGTCCTCACTGTTTTCCAGGCTTCCCTATAGCCTCTGGGAGCCAGAGCTCTCCTCCCAGCTCTGCTGCTCCAAATGTTCAGTTAGCAAACACGCCCCCTGATCGCCTGCAAGCAGAGGCCTTTTACAGACCTCCACAGGTCTGCACAAAACGTGTCCTGGAACGTGGGAACAGCCGCCAACCCATCTTCAGCTGTTCTGGGAAAGCCAGCCCATAATGGCTGGACATCAGCCGTACTACATAAAACTGTCAGAAACCTAGTTTTGCTGACAGATAACCACGGGCTTCCACCAGGACCAGGCCCTTGGTGGCACATTGCTAGGAGGAATCCTGAAGTACGCCACATGGTGGCAGCACCATGCAACCGCATAAAGACACTCTGCCACAATATATATATTGCAAACTTAAAGCAAACATAATGGACTTCCGGTTCCGGCGTCGCGATGCAAGGGGGTGCTTGAAGGAGGCTCCGTCTCCCCGCGCCGTCTCGGAGCGCATATCGCGGACCCCGCGGCGTTAGCAGCAGCGCAGCGGACACCGGAGGATGCGGTGAGCACACTGAGGAACAGCGGGTTCGCGGCGGGCACCGGGCTCTCATAGGGGTGGTGACGGAACAGTGAGGAGGGGGGGGGGA
>JAODAL010055086.1:0-24202 GCA_025379985.1 Phyllomedusa bahiana
TTCAGGACGGGATATTCAATGTCCGTTCAAGTAACATGAGGGTTTCAAATCTACTATTTTTCTGGCATTTTTTTAATTTGTGGTGAGGGGCGGGTTTTAAAAGCGCCCAGGCTGTGGTAAAAGCCCAGGGAAGTAAAGGTCTGTGACTTTTTTCTGTACTTTTTAACCAATGTTTGCCTAAGATGTGACGTATCCATTTGACTGTTGTGGATGTTAATTTCAGCTTCTCCAGCCTTGTTTGGGTTTAAAATAATGAAGGTTTGTTGTTGCCCTCCCATAGCTTTAAGGTCACCGCGCATAATGATGTTTAAACTATCAAAAAAACCTTAAATCGAACGGCCGACTACGATAGTCATCTCGATACCCAAAACCAATCGCTCAACACTATTTGTGACACAATCATAACAGATCCACAACCTCTCAGATATTTTGGGTATTTACAATTGAAGACCATCAATGTCTCAAATGGGAAAACCCCTTTACTGCAGCCCCTGGGAGAGGCACATCATAACAATGTTGCCTTTGGACCGGAAAATGTTGTGCACACTTGATGTGAATCATTAGATCAAACCAACCTTTTGCATCGCTCCATGGATTAGTCTTGATGCTCATATGCCCGAAGTAGGTGCTTTCATCAGTGAACAGGGGTCAGATCAGAGACTCTGATAATTCTGCACCTTGCTGCACACGCAGCAAGCTGTGATGTACTGTGTGTTCTGATAATACCTTTCCCTCATATTCAGAACTAACTTTTTTGTCAGTTGGTTCTACAAGAGCTATTCTGTTGTAAGAGCTAGGGATCGTTCTTCAGATGCATTAATAAGCCTTGGGCATCCATGACATGTTGCCAGTTCATCAGTTGTTTTTTCTCGGACCACTTTTTGGTGGTGTATGTTTGAAAGTTTTGGTCATTGGATTTGGGAATAAAATTCCTTTAATGATACCCCCCAACAGGAGGCTTAAAAGCAATGTGTACAGAGCCGAAGTCATGTGAAATGGAGAGTTAAATTTTGAATTTTTTATATTGGCCCGTTGACCTCAGATCTGGGTAAACCGCCTGTTTGTATCCTTTTTGAATGTTTTCTAAAGGGATTGTCCCCCAACTTATGGCCCGCTAAACTGACATAACTCTACATTTTCTAATGCAAGGTAAAGGCAATTTTACGCAATTTTTTTTCTGAAAAAACAGCAATGTAAAGGGGTCATCATATTTTTTTTGCTGACCCAACCCCTTTTAAAGGGGCTAAAAGCAAAACCTTCTATTGATAAATTCACAAAGCAGCATATAGTCCTGCAATTACAATAATAATGCTCTCTTCTGTAATTACTGTTCAAGCAGTTTTCTAATATATTCACATCTACCAAGGATAAATCTACAAAAAAGAGGAAAGAAGAAACATATACTGTAAAATTTCTATGAACTTGCATCAACAAAGACCTTTGGGATGTGAATTCAGTAATGTCTTGTGACTTGTGCTGCCTTCACTGACAACCAGAGCAAATACAGATTACAGTTTATGATTTCTTGAGCTCCCTTTCCCATTAATTGGCATCTTCTCCATTTAGAAATGTTTCACACGTATGGCGAGCTGCATTAACATTAAGATCAACAGGATTTTTATCCTACGTAAATGAAAGAAGATTTTTTTTTATCCTAGGTTTTATAACCTGGAAACTTTGATGAATGACCCTCCCTTTATAGAAGCTATATCAAAATGAATGTCTAATTGAATCTATTAGTTGCGGCAAGGCACAGCACAGCCTATGTACATGTGTTTGATCAAGTTGTCAGCTTTAGATGCTAAAAAATATCTAAGTATATACTTAGTGCCTTTGCTTCTTTCACAGTTTCCATCCTCCTTGTGAAAAGCATGAAAATCATTTCACACTCACTTTATACTTGCTTGGAATGTAGCTTTTTATTAGAATTCCTGTGAAGTACTTGCTTAAGGCAACTTAAGAATTTTAACAAGTTTAGTTGTGATGGATCCCCCTGAGGGAACTATAGGCATTAGGAAGCCAAAGATGCTCAAGTTTCTAACCTTTGATTTGAATTTTGGGTAGAAATGTTCGATCCATTTAGTCAGATCCATTTAGTTAGATCCATTTAGTCAGTAAGCACAGACTGGCCGGCACAAACTGATACCAAGATTGAAGTAAAAAAAAAGGGTTTTCAATTTATTAAGGGAATAATATTTACACCTCAGTTGTGATTATATTTTCTCTGTTCAGTCACACAAACAGAAAAACAAAACTAACAGTGGTGCCGGATCTGTTTCATGACAGACACCAACAGCACTAGGCAGATCCTTCAAAGGTGTTTTCTCACTATGCAGTTTCACAGACCCAGAGCCAACTTTAGCCTCACTGTTCCTGGTTAGGCTGTGGGTGGGTCTACAGCAGTAATTGGCCTATCAGCTTTGCTGTTCTAAACTGATGCTGTTACAGGAACTTGACTGCTGGAGATTTATAAAGTGTAGTAGACAAGGTTACAGAGATCTAAAAGGACTCACTTGCCCAAAAGAAAGGAGTGATTCCTGCTATTATAGAAGCCAAAAATAATTAGCACACTAGAAGTGTCTTCTTCTCACCCATATTGGAAACTAGGTGAATGTTCTGAGAAGGCATCAAAAGAACTTCAGGGGGGCTATAAAAAGTGTGTGACAGAAATATCTACAAACATGAGCATTTTTTACAAATTATTTTAACTAAAATTTGGTATGTATTGCGTGCCTAAATAGACATACATACTAGTTATTAATGGGTTATGCAACATTTAGTCATACAACAGTGACACTAAGATGATGGATTGTCTTGGCCACTGTGTAACCTCAGAGTTTTACTATGAAGAGAAGTGCTGTTGACTATTACAGAAATCTGATGGTGAAATATTTGCAATTGTTGCAAGTCATTTATATTTTTTTCCTAACCGGAAAACATCATAGGGGTTCTTTCACCATGCTGTTTCACAGAGCACAGGCAACTTGAAGCTCACACTTCCTGATTGGGCATTGGGTGGGTCTATAACCGTGATTGGCATATCAGCTTTTCTTGGCTGAGCCTGTTACACTGACATAAGTGCATGAAGCTTGTAAACTGTAGTGCCCAAAGCTACCGAGCTTTAAAGAGTTAAAGCTTGTCAGTAAGCAATGTAAACCAGCTTCTGTATTTCAAGATAAGGAAATAAGCAGGGAGTGAGTCATAATCCCAATCACTGCTTCAGCCTGTCAGGGGAGAGAGAGGTGACAGATAGCTAGAGAACCTTAACTTTGGTAACAGTATTTATTTTGTGTTAAAAGTTTGTCAATGAAATGAAAATACCCCTTTAAGAGTATAAGACACAATTATTGTGAACACAAATCAATGTGGATCACTAGCCTTAAGGAAACATTTTGGAAAAACTGATTATCATATTGGAATTTATGCAAATGTCATGCAATGTGTTTCCATGGGGAAGCTTCAATGCCGAACATCAACATGGAGCCATAGATGTACTCACATGCAGAGACTTAGGGTGACATGTTTGAACGTTGGCGCTGACAGGCCAGTTCTAAATAGCTTTAAAGCAGTGTAGAATGCGCCAGAATGTATGACCCTGTTCTTCTGCAGTTCATACATTTGACGACAACTTTGGCCTCAAGACCACTTTTAACTTGGTCTGGCTGTTCTGACAGTTAGGTGCCTACTTTTGGTGTCCCACATTCATAAATGTGTCTAATCTTACAAATGTGGTGCGACGCCCCCAGAACGACACAAATCTTTGCCGCATTACAAAGTGTTGGGGCAGGCGCCCACTGAGCCAAAATTTGGAGTACAACTGTTCATACATCTATAAAACACGGCTACACCAGCTATTTGGCACACAAGTACGCCAGAATATTGGTGCAGTCCCATTCATACATGTCGCCTTTAGTGCTATAGACTTCTTTGATTCTGTGTTAGCTAGTAACATTTTGGTTTTGTAATGTCTATTAACTTGTGTTATACCATTTCCTTCTTCTGCTGATTAGTGCTTTACACCTTTGTGCTGATATAGTGTAATTTTAATACCTTTAATGTGACCCAGAAAGTTGCACTTATGGAGAAAAAAAGGCTCTACTATTTTTCCAAATACAGTACCACACCTGTCCATGGGCTATGTCTGTATTACAGCTAAACTCCATTCAATGCAATAACAAATATATCCCATGAACAGGGATGGTAGAGTTTCTTGGAGACCAAAGCAGACCTATGTACAATTTATATATATTTAGATATAGTTTTCAGAAATGGTTGAGTGTCAATTGATGGCTTTACTTGTGTTCCTGAGTTACAGCCTATACTAGGGTACATTCACACCTAGCAGATCTGTGTACTATGTCAACTAGCAGATAGGAAGGATAAAAAATGAGAGTCCTACATATCAGATGCCTTTTAATGGCTAACTGAAAAGATGAAGACTAAGAGCAAGCCTTTAAGACTATCTCCATCTTTCATCAGGCTTGATCATTGAATCCTGGTTTCTGCCAAGGTTTTCCAAAATCTGCCGCATTGTAAAATGCAGATCAGGTTTTATAATCCCTGGCAATAACTGTGAAATTACCAGAGGTGTATCCAATTTTTCTTTTTACTTCATAGCAAATTGTGAAATTACCAGAGGTATACCCAATTTTTTTTACTTCATAGCAATTCACAGAAATTGCACAAAACAATGGGCCACATTTACTTATTTGTTTGCACCTAGCAGTGTTAGACTGACCTACCAGAGCACCTGAGAATCCTCCAGAGGGCACTGACACCAACCTCAAAATTCCTGCTGCCCCTTGGTGGCAGATGAGCTGGGAAATGGTGCAGAGATGCAGCCATTCAGTTTTCTCATCAGCATACAAAAGTTCACTGTAGCACACATGAGAACAGAGACCAAAAGTCTCTATTCTCTCTGTGTGTAAAACTGAAGCCTTGCACTAGTTGGCTGTACCACAGCCAAACAGCACAAGTCATCCTGGTAATAAGTTTTTGGTACTCCAGGAAAAAGACTGCTCTTTCCGAGCTACATGAGGGTAAAGGAACTTACACACCTGGCCACTACTAATAGTGTCAGTGAAGCTTTGTTTGGAGGGGGAGGGGGCTTATCACAAAGTGATAAGTCTAAAGTCTAGCAAGTACAGCGGAGTTTTACTGGGGTTCTTTTTATGATATGTTAACCCAGAGTACCTGACAGACAGCAGTATAAGCACAAAATTCAGACCATTTACAGATGTTGTGATACTAATTATTAGTGATGAGCGATTGTGTCAACTATCGTTATCGAGTCGATAGTCGATATCGACAATTATTATAGTTGATAGTCGATAACAGATTATCGCCGATGACCATTAAAGTCTATGGGAGAGGAACAACAGCTTCATTCTTACACCCAAACAGGGCTGGAGAAGCTGGAATTAACATCCACAACAGTCAAATGGATACATGCTACATCTTAGGCAACACACTTAGGTTATAAAAGCCACAGAAAAAAAACTCACAGACCATTCACTATCCCTGTCTTGCACCACAGCATGACCCTTAAACCTGCATCACCCACAAATTAAAAAGTGACAGAAGGCAGTATTATTTGAACCATTATTTTACTTGAACTGGACATTGACTATCCCTGTCCTGGAACGCATCATGACTAGTGTTGAGCGATTTTTATCGACAAAGTTGAAATCGGCAAGGATTTTATGGTGATCGAAATTTCCAGATCATGCGATAATTAAGGTTAAAATCTGAGCATCAACTATTAAGATCGCGCCTTTTTCGGCGCTTCCTGTAATTTTGGCGGCCAGCAAATCAGATTACAGAATAGAGCAGGGTGAGATGTGTGTGCGACGTCATGACTGGGATGTGTATGGTTGCGATTGGCTGGAAAAATCACATGACCTCGTTTTAACATAGAACAGCGTTTCCTGTTTCAGCCTCAGTGTCTCTCAGCGTCTCATAGGGATAGGACCTGCGCTCTGCCTGTGGCCAAACAGCTCAGCGAAATTAGTCTATTTCTGCACAGAGAAAAACCCCTACTATTAGCTGTGATCCTTCCAATTTAGTTAGATTAGAGATTTGAAGATTTTATGTAGTTAGCTAGAGAGAATTTTAAAGCAGCATTTACCGCTGTAAATTCACGGCGGTGGGAGCGGGGGGGGGGGGGGGGCCCGCGGGCGAACACAGACAAGCTCTATCTATAAAGGAACACTGGATGAAGTTCACCAAGACTTAGTGTAGACATTGTAGTGGAATATCTTTATTATTAACAGTTTGCTATGGATATATTTCCTGGATATTGGGCAGCCTGAACTTATATTGGATACACATCATTTCTAGTAACTGCAGGTCTCTTTGTTAGCTGCAAAACTCCACTTTTATTATCAGTATACATTTCAGATAGGTGTTCATTTTCAATTTTACCCATTACACCTGTGACTGTTGATATATCCACCTAGCAGTTAAATTACAATACAGCAATCTTGTAGTCAGCACAGGTTGTTTGTTGCCAAAAATACCGTGTATCGTACGAAAACAACTTTTGCGCACCCAGCATTGTTCATTGACGCAGCATCAACGTAAATCTTAAAACAGCAATTCTATATTCACCACAGGTGAATTGAAAGGTGCAAAAAATATCGTTTATTATACCAAAACATAACAGTTACGTGTTTTTTGACTTTTGCGCACCCAGCATTGTTCATTGATGCAGCATCTACGTAAATCTTAAAACAGCAATTCTATATTCACCACAGGTGAATTGAAAGGTGCAAAAAAATACCGTTTATTATATCAAAACATAACAGTTACGTGTTTTTTGACTTTTGCACACCCAGCATTGTTCATTGACGCAGCATCTACGTAAATCTTAAAACAGCAATTCTATATTCCCCACAGGTGAATTGAAAGGTGCAAAAAATATCGTTTATTATACCAAAACATAACAGTTACGTGTTTTTTGACTTTTGCGCACCCAGCATTGTTCATTGACGCAGCATCTACGTATATACAGGTATAGTCAATGTCCAGTTCAACTAAAATGGTGGTTGAAAGACTCCTTTTTCCGGCACTTTGTAATCTGGGGGTCAGACAGGTTTAATGGTCATACTGTGGCCCAGGACAGGGACAGTAAATGTCCAGTTCAACTAAAATGGTGGTTGAAAGACTCCTTTTTCTGGCACTTTTTAATCTGTGGATCAGACAGGTTTAATGGTCATTCTGTGGTACAGGACAGATATAGTTAGTGTCCAGTTCAACTAAAATGGTGGTTGAAAGACTCCTTTTTGCGGCACTTTTTAAATCTGGGGGTCATGCAGGTTTGGGGCTCATGCTGCGTTCCAGGACAGGGATATTCAATGTCCAGTTCAAGTAACATGATGGTTCAAATCATACTGCCTTCTGGCACTTTTTAATTTGTGGGTGATGCAGGTTTAAGGTCAGGCTGTGGTACAAGACAGGGATAGCGAATCGTCTGTGACTTTTTTTCTGTGACTTTTAAAACCTAAGTGTGTTGCCTAAGATGTAGCACGTATCCATTTGACTGTTGTGGATGTTAATTTCAGCTTCTCCAGCCTTGTTTGGGTGTAATAATGAAGGTGTTGTTCCTCTCCCATAGACTTTAATGGTAATCTCTCATAATCGATGCTCACTATCGAAAAACCTTATCGATAGCGGCCGACTATCGACTATCGCTCGATCTCGATAGCCAACGCAATCGCTCAACACTAATCATGACCCTTACACCTGTCTGACGCACAGATTAAAAAGTACTGGAAAAAGGAGTCTGTAAATGTTATATGGATTAATATGGAATAATATGGCGGCCTTTGCACCACTGACTACAGGCGTAATTTACTATCAAATATGTTTAACACAATATGCATACAACTGAGCTCTTTGCCGCAAACAGACGCATGGACTGCAATAAGAGTATTTAAATGTTATATGGATTAATATGGCAGCCTTCGCACCACTGACAACAGGCATAATTTACTATCAAATATGTATAACACAATATGCGTACAACTGAGCTCTTTGCGGCAAACAGACGCACGGCCTTCAATAAAACTATTTAAAAGTGAAAGTGGAATTCTCTAATCTAACTCTGTTCTAAGCTGTAGGTAGATGGATGGTTTCTTGTATCTATCAGAGCTGTTAGAACAGCTATTGGTTTAAACGCTGAGAGACACGTCCTGCTGTTAAGTGTGATAGACAGAGTATGAGTTCAAACAGGAAATGCAGTTGCATAGATAAAACAAGGTCATGTGATTTTTACAGCCAATGAGATTCATACACCGCAAAGTGGTGACGTTGTACATCCTCCTCACTCCCCTCTATTCTTGGAGCTCATTGGCTGGCTGCCAAAATGACAAGAAATGCTGAAAATGGCGCGATAGTAATAGATTATCTGTAAGATTGTCACTTAAACTATCTCGTGATCAGAAATTTCTGATAAGCCTAAAAATCGTGCCGATTTCAACTTTTTGCGATAATATCGCTCATCCCTACTAGAGTTGAGCGATTTTTATCGACAAAGTTGAAATCGGCAAGGTTTTTATGGTGATCGAAATTTCCAGATCATGCGATAATTAAGGTTTAAAAATCTTGCAATCATCTAATTAAGAACCTCCTTTTTCGCGCTTCCCTGTAATTTTGGCGGCCACAAATCAGATTACAATGAATAGAGCAGGTGAGATTGTAAGTGCACTTCATACTGGGATGTGTATGGTTGCGATTGGCGGAAAAATCACATGACCCACTCGTTTACATAGACAGGGTGTTTTCCTGTTTCATTCAGCCTCAGTGTCTCTCAGCTGTCTCATAGGGATAGAACCTGCGCTCTGCTGTGGCCAAACAGCTCCAGGCGAAATTAGTCTATTTCTGCACAGAGAAAACCTCTACTAATAGCTGTGATCCTTCCAATTTATGTTATATTAGACTTTGAACATTTTATGTAAGTAAGCTAGAGAATTTTAAAGCAGCATCTACCGCTGTAAATTCACGGCGTGGAGCGGGGAGCGGACCCCCGTGGGCGAACACAGACACAAGCTACTATCTATAAAGAAAAAGAACAACTGGATAAAGTTCACCAAACTTAGTAATGACATATGTAAGTGGAATAACTTTTATTATAAACAGTTTGCTATTGAAATATTACTGGATATTGGGGTTCGCCTGAACTTATATTGGATAAACATCATTTCTAGTAACGCAGGTCTCTTGTTAGCGTGCAAAACTTTCCACTTTTATTATCAGTATACATTTCAGAATAGGTTGTTCAAGTTTTACCCATTACGCCCTTTTGACTGATGATTTATCCACCATGCGACTTAAAATAACAAACACAAATTCTTGTAGTCAGCACAGGTTGTTTGTTGCCAAAAATACCGTGTAATCGTACGCAAAACATCCATTTACGTGTTTTTGACTTTTAGCGCACCCAGCACTGTTCATTGACGCAGGCAAATCTACTTAAATCTTAAAACAGCAAATATATATACACCACAGGTGAATCTTGAAAGGGTGCAAAAAATACCCGATTATTGATGATCAAAACATAACAGTTTATCGTGTTTTTTTGAGACTTTTTGCGTCACCCAGCACTGTTCTTTGAACGCAGCATCTAGCGTAAATCTTAAAAAGCAATCTATATCACCACAGGTGAATTGAAATGGTGCAAAAAATACCGTGTATTATATCAAAACATAACATTACGTGTTTTTTGACTGTTGCGCACCCAGCACTGTTCCATTAGACCCAGCATCTACGTAATCTTAAAACAGCAATTCTATATTCACCACAGTTGAATTGAAAGGTGCAAACAAATACCTTTATTATATCAAAACATAACAGTACGTGTTTTTTTGACTTTGCCACACCAGCATGTTCATGACCAGCATCCACGTAAATCTTAAAACAGAAAATTCTATATTCACCACAGGGTTGAAAGGGAAAAAATACCTTATTATACCCAAAACAAAAGATAGTTTTTTTTTGGATTTTTGCCCCCAGATTGTTTTTCCCCGCAGAAAAGTAAAATTTTTTATTAGAGGGATTTGAGAATAGCTGTGATTTGCCGTCTTTTAATAAGAGACTTTCCAAACTATTCCATACCTTCTCAAATTTTTATATTTCTGAACATGGAGCGAAATGCAGGTGGTAAGCGAGCAAAGAGGGGGGTAGCACATGGAGGTAGAGGTACGAGAGAAGGTGCTTCCTTCCAGTGTCTGGTGTCTACAACACGCATGCCATCGGATCTCAGTTTTGCAGGACGACCGTCAGGCCTGTCATTCGCTGGGTCCGGGCCCTGTGAATACTACGAACGAACAACTTCGCTCAATCTGTCCTTCAATGGATAATGCAACCTGCATCTAGCATTCTTTACCTCCTCGTCCTCGCAGTCCACGGCCACTAATGTCGTCATCACAACATAGCATTCCGTCCAACGATTAAGCAGCCCCAAATGTCAACTCGTGTACCCACCACTGTGATAAATCCAATTGTCTAAGACCTCCTTTGATGACAAAATGCGGATGGTGGTCAGAAGGCATGTTAAAAAGATCAAGGGGGGGAGGATGATTTAGTCTGCTCTGAGCCCATTAAAGATGCCATCAGAGGGATGGTGAAGGATGCCGTGTCATCGCAAAATCCGCGGGTCGGCAAACCCTTGCAGTGCCCCATGCTTGTAGCCCCAAGCTTGGATGCAGAAAGTCAGGACGGACCAGTTCCCTGTGCTAGATGATGATGTGATGACGACATAGCGGATCCATCTGGTCCTATTTCCACAGAATTTTGCTTGCTAGCGCTTCACAGATGTATCGAGGAGGAAGACGACTGGGGTAGTGTCAATACGGTCCCCGCCACAAAAAGGGAGAGGGAGCGTCCTGCAGAAGTTCCGCTGATATGATTTCCGCCAGCCACGGTCAGAGCGGCAAACCCCGCTCCTCGCTTCATATCGCCGACAAAACGGTCCAGGACGTCTCAAGCCTGGCCCTTCTTTGTAGCAAGCCATCTGATTCCCACCCAGCGATGTCATATGGGGGGCAAGCCCTTTTTTGCCGTAAACACATATAGTAGAGCAAAAACCTTTAGTGGTTAACCACCACCCACATTCTAGTCACATGCAGGATTGCAATGAGTTGAAATGAGGAACACTTGGCCAAAAAGGCCAAACTGTGGCTGACGCCAGGCCTCCCAACCACTGTCACAACCCCTCTGTATCCGCCTCCTCCTCCTCCGCCACCAGCCAGCATATCCTCGCTGCCCATTGTTCCTCTCAGAACATGATCAGGATCAGCTCCGCTTACAGCCTCCACCGTCGCCGCGATAACCACCAGCACCACCAGAATGACCCATCCATACCCTGTCTTCTCCTTCCGTTCAGTTTGACGACCTTCTACTCCGTACAGTGGAGCCAGACCTAGCAGCCAGCCTTCAGTCTTCCAGATTTGGGAAACAGAAGAAACACTTTAAATCCCAAACCATCCCAAAGCCAAAGCCTGAATGTCGCATTTTCCAGGCTTTTTGCCTTGGAATGTTCCTTTCCGTCTGGTGGCCACCAGATGTTTCCGCCACACAATGTGCCCTCGAGCTTGCCCCCAATACCAGCTGCCAGCAGTCATTTTCTTTGCCAGAAAAGCCTCCCTGCGAGCCCTGGCCAGCCACGTGTCATCTAAAATTTCAAGCGCGTTGTCTGCATCTGTGTCCGGAAAAGTCCATCTCACCACCGACACATGGACTAGTAAGCACGGCCAAGGCCGCTATTTCTCTGTGACAGATCACTGGGTGAGCTGGGTGGATTCTCTGGGGGTGACAGGGGCCCCTCAGGCTCGCGCACGCTCTTCAAAACCGCAGGAATGGTGCAGGGCTCTTTCCCCAAGGTCCTCTGGTGGCATCACGTGCCCAGAGACACCGGGCCGTGTTGAAATTAATCTCCCTTTGGAGACTGTCCTCACACAGGTCAGGAGCTGTGGACGGCTCTAAGCAACGAGACCGAGCGCTGGCTGGGTGACAAGAACCTTGTGCCAGGCAAGGTGGTGTGCGATAACGGACGAAATCTGCTGGCCGCCCTTAAGATCGGTAGGCTGGAGCACATCCCTTGCCTGGCACATGTCATGAACCTTGTCGTCCAGAAATTTCTAAAGAGCTACCCGGGTCTGGACTGCCTGCTGAAAAAAAGCTCGAGGTCTGAGTTCGCACTTCCGCCGTTCGCACCCTGCTTCGTCCCGCCGGGCTGCGTTGCAGCGTCAGCTCGGCCTCCCCGTCAACCATCTCATTGTTGACGTGGCAACACGCTGGAATTCCACCCTCCCCACGCGCCAGCGACTGAGGCAGCAGCGCAATGCCATGACGCAGTACGAAGTGACACAGGGCCTGACAAGCAGCGGTACGGACCTCGGGGTTTTGAACCACCGAGTGTGGAGGCAGGTTAAAGAGCTCTGCACCATCCTTGCCTGTTTTTGAAGAAGCCACCAAAATGGTCTGTGAGGACAATGCCCTTGTCAGTATGAGCATTGGGGTTTGATCTTAGTTCTGGAACGATCGTTGGACACCTGAAATAACAGGTCCCGCCAGCGACGGAGGAGGAGACGGACACAGATGTGACACGGAGCCTTTCTCTCCGTCAAATCCACAAGGCCCGACATTTCACAAATTTCATCGGTCTTCATTAGGCAGGGGTTCGGGTCCAGAGCTGGGTGCAAGTGGCGCATCAGCTCTCAGGGTGCATCATCTCAGCAAGTCAGGGCTGTGTTGAAGCTGTGCCGGAGGCAGCGGAGGAGGAGGAGGAGGAGGTATTCCTAGACACCGATGTTACCGACGTCCCTGCCTTGGAAAGGGTTGGCGCGACTTTGAGGCGGAGGAGGAAGATAGGAAGATCATTTTGCTAGTGCCCATCGACCCAGAGGCTTGGGAAATCAAGGCTCCATCTCTCACATGAGTGCTTGGATGCTCCATTTCCTCCAACATGATCCTCGCATTACGGCCAAAAAAATGAACAACAGTTTCTGGGTGGCCACCCTCCTGGATCCCAGGTAAAAAACAAAAATCAGCAAGGTCTCCATTTCCTTCCACCCACCCAAATAGAGAGTAAAATGCAGGAAATGGAGACCTTGCTGATTGATCAACTGGAGACAACTGTTGCGTCTGCTTCACGTTCCCCAAATGTCACGGTGGAACAACATCAGGGGACGTGACAGCAGTAGAGTGCCAAGTAGGCGAGCGGCAGCAGCAGGAAAGGTGGCAGAAGCCTAATGGGTGACCTCTGGCAATCTTTTTTTACCACCTCAACCAACGCATGCAATGCAGGGCACACATCCAACACACAGAGATCAGCTTAAGATCATGGTGCACGACTATCTGCGTCTCAACACCGATGTTTTTGCATGTTTTTCCGGCCCAAAATAGACTTCCTGGGTATCCAAAATGGACGAATGGCCTGAGCTGGCTCGTCACGCCATAGAGGTGTTGTCCTCCCCAGCTGCCAGCGTGAGATCTGAGCGGACCTTCAGCACAGCTGGAGATGTCATTACAGACAAACGCATCCGGCTTTCCACAGATAATGTGGATCGTTTGACTTTCATCAAGATGAATCAGGCATTGATCTCTGATGATGTTGTGGCCTCAATTGCCGAGGTCACCGATTATTTTGCCAGTCTACTTCACATTCCTTTTTCAAAAAGAAATGGTCCTCTTGAAAACTTTTTTAAAATGATCATTTCTTACTGCAATTTTATTCTCTTTTCCCAACAGTTTTATTTTGCTGGTTTGCTGTGAGGAGACTGTAAAAGACAGCAAGGTTGCATGACAACACCGTATTCCCTTTAACTCACTTTTTCTTAAGAAGTTTTCGCATTGTCAATGGTTTTGAGGTCATGTGCTGTGAGATACAGCAATAATCTTGGTCCTTTGGAACAGAAATGTGAATTCCAAGTGCATTTCTCCCTCACAATTTTTAATAGTGGCTGAGAAGTCATATTTATAATTTTTTGGGGTCATGTTGCTGTGAGATACAGCATAATTATGGTCCTTTGGAACAGAAATGTGGGTTCTAAGTGGCATTTCTCCCTCACAATTTTTAATAGTGGGTGAGAAGTCATATTTAATAATTTTTTGGGGTCATGTAGCTGTGAGATACAGCAATAATCATGTTCCTTTGGAACAGAAATGAGACTTCTAAGTTGCATTTCTCCCTCACAATTTTTTTAAAAGTGGCTGAGAAGTCATTTTTATAATTTTTTGGGTCATGCTGCTTTGAAATGCAGCAATACTACAGGTCCTATTATAAAAAAATGTTGTTTCTAACAGACATTTGTTCTTCACAATTTACCAAAGTGGCTCAAGGGTCATGCTTTGAATTTTTGGGGGCATTTTTCTGTGACATGCACTATACTACAGTTCCTATTCAAAAAAATGTTGTTTCTAACAGACATTTGTTCTTCACAATTGACCAAAGTGGCTCAAGGGTCATGCTTTGAATTTTGGGGGCATTTTGCTGTGACATGCAGCTATACTACAGGTCCTATTCTAAAAAATGTTGTTTCTAACAGACATTTGTTCTTCACAATTGTCAAGAGTGGCTCAAGGGTGATGGTGCTGTCAGAAACAGGAATAGGTAGGACACTGTTAATGGACACATATTGCAAAATGACTTGTTTTTGCAAGATCTTTAACATAGCTATCAATCCCTGTATTGAGACAACCCATTTAATACAATGGAAAAAAAAGAAACAAAGACATGTGGGATTCCATCCTATTTTAAAAATGTGTTTTTCTAGAATTAAAGTACTAAAAAACTTGCATGTACAAAATAGCTGTTTAAAAAAAAAACCTCTGAATTGTACAAGGAGGTACAGGAAAACTTGACCAGATGTAGGTTATTCGAGGACATGGAGTATGGAGCACGGACAGAGAACAAAGTACAGAGACCCATTTCCTCCAGCCCCCGTTGAGTAAAATTAGAAAAAGACTGCCAAGATAAAGGGAAACCTGGGTGTAACAGAGCGTTAACCACCAGTATTTCCAAGTGAAGCTCAATTGGTCCACACTCATACGGAGGGGCAAGCGCTACCCAGGGATTGACTGTGTACAGAGGAAGGCTGGAGTTCGCACACTTCCGCTTTCCCCACTCTGCTTCAGCACGACATTTTTTTCGTTGCTGCGTCATCAGGGCATTTAACCTCGTGTTAATAGATGAACGGACGCCAGCCTGGGCTTTACACCGCACCCACTGTAACTCCGGCCCCGGGCATGCTTTTGGCCCAGGACCCGGTATAGTCAATGTCCAGTGAAAAATAAAATGGTGGTTGAAATCACTCCTTTTTCCGGCACTTTTTTAAATGTGGTGGTCTTGGAGTTTTGGGGCTCATGCTGTGGCCCAGGACAGGTATAGTCAATGTCCAGTTCAACTAAAATGGTGGTTGAAAGACTCCTTTTTCCGGCACTTTTTAAATGTGGGGGTCATGACGGTTTTGGGGGTCATGCTGTGGCCCAGACAGGGATAGTCAATGTCCAGTTCAACTAAAATGGTGGTTGAAAGACTCCTTTTTCCGGCACTTTTTAAATGTTTGGGGGGCATGCAGGTTTGGGCTCATGCTGTGGCCCAGGACAGGTATAGTCAAAGTCCAGTGAAACTAAATTGGAGGTTGAAAGACTCCTTTTTCCGGCACTTTTTAAAAGTGGGGGGCATGCAGGTTTTTGGGGGGCATGCTGCGGTGCAGGACAGGGGTATTCAATGTCCAGTTCAAGTAACATGATGGTTCAAATCATACTGCCTTCTGGCACTTTTTAATTTGTGGGTGATGCAGGTTTAAGGGGCAGGCGTGGTACAAAACAGGATATAAATGGTCTGTGACTTTTTTTCTGTGACTTTTATAACCTAAGTGTGTTGCCTAAGATGTAGCACGTATCCTTGCTGGTTTTTGGATGTTAATTTCAGCTTCTCCAGCCTTGTTTGGGTGTAATAATGAAGGTGTTGTTGCTCTCCCATAGACTTTAATGGTCATCGCGCATAATCGATGCTCGCTATCGAAAAACCTTATCGATAGCGGCCGACTATCGACTATCGATCGATCTCGATAGCCAACTAATCCCTACTAATTATATTTAACTTTTTAATTTTACTTTTTATTTGTAAAATGGCAAAAGGGAGGTGTTATGAACTTGTAATATATTTTTCATATTTTTAAAACTTTTTTTTTTAAATATGTACTTATAGTCACCCTACAGTGATTGTCCACTTGGCACTATCGCTTGTACACTATTCTGCAATAGAAATCTATTACAGGAATGTGTACAATAATGGCTCTCCTATTAACATGGCAGCCACGAAGGCCCTTGTTAGGCCCTTGGTTGCCATGAGAAGTAGCACCATTGGTGTAATCCCTTACATGCCACAATCACATTTACTGTGTCATATAAGGGGTTAGAAGGCCATGTTTGGTTATCTCCGCTCCTAGCTAGTGGCAGGTCCCAGCTGTAAATGACAGTCATTACCTGACATGTATGGAGTGGGCTAAGCGAGTGAGTCCACTCCATACCCCATTCCAGACATTGTGACATAAATGTACGTCAAGTGTCAAGTGGCCATTTCTCCTTTCAAGAGCCATAACTTGGTTTTTGTTTTTTCATCTACATAGTCATTTGAGGAATTGTTTTTTGTGGGACAAGATATATCTTTTTATGGTGCAATTGACCATACCGTAGAATGTGCTGGGAAAGAAAAAAAAATGCTAAATGAAACGTACTTGCCCCATTTTGTGGCAGGGGTTTTGTTTTTATGGCGTTGACTCTTTGGTATAATTGATGTGTTATCTGCAGGTCAGTATAATTCTGTTGATGCCAAATCTGTAGGATTTTTGTTATGTCTTAGTACTTAAAATAAAGGAAGGGAAGATCTCTCCTTAGGGAGAGCACCGAACGAACGGCTTGTAGAGTTTGTTTTGCCTTTTCGCTCTCTACTTAGCATCTGCATATCACAAGGCATTATGGGAGAGGGACTGAGACGCCCACAGCGCCCTCTGTTGGATGTAACAACTCCTCAATTTGCTTTTGACCCACCGAGTCTTGAGAAAGCAAAAAGGATTTTAGCCACGCCAGTATCTCTCATCTGCAGACAACGCTGTTTCGGGATTTTTGTCCCTCTTCAGTGCAGAGCAGAGCGATACTGGCTGGCTGTGTGGGAGGCATCGAGTAGCTCAGGAAGGGAAGATCTCTCCTTAGGGAGAGCACTGAACGAACGGCTTGTAGAGTTTGTTTTGCCTTTTCGCCCTCTACTTAGCTTCTGCATATCACAAGGCATTATGGGATAGGGGCTGAGAGGCCCACAGCGCCCTCTGTTGGATGTAACAAATCCTCAATTTGCTTTTGGACCCCCCCGAGTCTTGAGAAAGCAAAAAGGATTTTAGCCACCCAGTATCTCTCATCTGCTAACAACGCGTTTCTGGTTTTTTGTCCCTCTTCAGGGCAGAGCCGAGCGTTTCTGGCTGTGTGTGAGGCATCGAGTAGCTCAGGAAGGGAAGATCTCTCCTTAGGGAGAGCACCGAACGAATGGCTTGTAGAGTTTGTTTTGCCTTTTCGCCCTCTACTAAGAATCTGCATATCACAAGGCATTATGGGAAAGGGGCTGAGACGCCCACACCCGTCCTCTGTTGATGAACAAATCCTCAATTTGCTTTTGACCCACCGAGTCTTAAAAAAAAGCATTCTTGATCTCTTAACTTGGTGCTGCAGTGCCATTTTCTGCGACCAATAACTTTTTTGTTTTTCCATTTACGGACATGAGCGAGAGGTTATTTTGCAGGCTGTGTGTAGTTTGTATTGGTACAATTTTTGGGATACAGTAAGTTTCTTGTCTATTGTCTGCCTTTAGGTTTGATTGGTTCAATCTTATCTAATACCTTTTTCTTTGTATTTGTGGAGATCTTGTATCTTGTAGTAACATCAGACATTTTTGTTTGTTTTTTTCTTGGTGTGTTAAATCTTGGTTTGGGTCTTGTTTGTATACTCCTGACTTAAGCCCAGTTGTAGCTCATGGATATCTGTAGAGATATTTTCAGAGGCAGAGCAGTTCAGTGGTGTCTAGTGTTAAGGTCAGTGTTAAGGATAGATCTAGGGAAATATTCTTGGAAAGGTCTTATTTATGCTCATCATCCAATTGCATATCTTCATGGCTGCTGTCCTCATCCTTTATTGTGCCTTAATCTTAATCATATAGCTGGTTCCTGTAACTCTTTGGTTGGCTACAATTCAGCTCTACTGAAGTCCTGGGGATATATGAGTTAGGACTCAGGATAGGTTACTGCTATATGAGAAGTTCTGTAGTTTTCTAGCACCCGTGGATTATACAGTCTGCAGTTAAAATGAAGTAACTATAGACTTTATGTCATGACAGGGCCTATTCATGCCGCAGCGCGGTCCTTGGTCTGTAAGGTACAACAGAGGCTGAACTTTTGGCCATGATTTGTGACTGTGCTGTGCATGTTTCTTGCAGTTTCTGAACACTGTCTTATTAGGTTCTGTCTGTGTGTTAATTGATTTCTGCCACACCCGTTTGTTCTTTGCTTACATCATTCTGGGCAGCAGACTGTTTAGCCAGTGTGACAGACAGCTACCTTTGCCACTCAGTCCATATTTTGTGTGGCTGGATGTCAGAGGGCCAGTCCAATCACACTTTGGCATCCTACTTACAGTTTACTTGGGCCTTTTTTCTTGGCCTGTGATAGTCCATTTTGGCTTGAACTGGTGTGCTGTCTCCTACTGTCTTGCTTGTTTCCTGATTCTTCTCCTTTTCCCTTGACCTATCTTTATCCTCATGATTCGGTACTGTATTACTCTCTCCGTCTTTGACCTGCTCTGTCTGACCTCCAGAGTTTGTTTGTTTTGTCCATTTTGTGTTGCAAAAGGTAGGGATTGTTGTCCAATTATCGTCGACCGCATAGGGCTGGGTAAGCAAGTAGGCAGGGATGGCATCAGTGATGGACTATGAGTGATTTAGTGAAACTTATAACTCACCAATTTGCATTGGCCAAGGAGATTATGCTGGACTTTTTGTTTGATGCCGTCTAATGAAACATAAACTTGACACCTAAAGAAAGCAATTACATTTTCCCGCTTATTTTTAATATGATGTTGCATGTTAAATAACTTGGGAAAATGGACAAGTTACTTAGAAATAATTGACACTTTTCTCATTCCATTGATAAAAAATAAATTTGATGTTGATGTCATTTGTTAGGATGATATTGCATCTTGACACAAAGCAATGAGTGTTAAACCTTTCTTCAGTAAAGCCTTATCAGCTCACAGGACCTGCAAACATTCAGGATCTCAATTTAAAAATTTGGTGGAGACAAAAACAAAAAAAATATATTGTTACATAGTTTGTAAGGCTAAAAAAAGACAGACGTCCATTCAGTTCAGCGTATTATGCTATAGTGTCAATCCAGAGGAAAAAAATATCCAGTTAGGTAGAAGTCAATTGTCCTTATTTTCGGGAAAAAAATCCTTCCTGATTCTAATCTGGTCATCAAAATAAATCCCTGGTTCAACGCCCCTCCTCCAGATTCCTAGTCACTGTAACTTGTTATATTACACTGTTCTACAAATTTTAAAAGTTGTCAGAGTGAGTTATAAAATTAGTCATTTCTTAATGGTTTTGATCTCCTGAATTCAAATCTGAAAATAAAAAGTTTTAGTTGGTTCTTGTTTCTATAAATGCATGAAATATTCAGTACTTTAAAACATTATTAGTTTTGCAAATATAAAGATGCAGAATATTTTGTTATGCTAGTTTTCTGATATTTATTTATAGGAAACTTAGCAACAGTTCAAATAACTAAAACATGTCTGTACAATATTGCGAATTATAAACAGATTTTGTCCTCATTCAGTGACAATTCTTTTTTGCTTGTCTCTTGTACCTCTGTATCAGATCATCTCTTAAAATTGTTCAAACGTAATCTGCAAGCATCGATGGATTCCATTTTCCTTTATATCTTTTCTCCATAGCTACAATATTTTGTTGAAAACTTTTACCATGCTCACCGCTCACTGCTCTGCAGTTTGGTGAAAGAGTGTCTAGATGCAAATGTAAGGAATAAATCTTTCAAAACCTGTACAGCCAAGATCCTTATATGTGTTGAGGAAATTTCCACCAACTCTTCTTAATTATCTGATCTGGAGTTTCCCAAAAAAATTGTTACCACTGATGCGAATGCTACCCATGGAGCATTTTTCTTACCCTGAAAACAAACAATGACGTTCTCATAAGCTTCTTTTGTATTGACTGTATAACCGACTGGAATTGAAGATAGCACATTGCCATTATGCAGCAACACGGCTTTTAGGCTTGTTTTGGATGAATTGATGAAGAGCCTCCATTCCTCGGGATTATGACTTATCTTCAGAGCTTACATGAAACTGTTGATGCTGTTGCATGCCACAAGATCGTCCTCCATGAAAAAGTATAGAAGGAGCTAGGACCTAGAAGATTCCACTGCTTTAGCCTGAAACCTAAGAGCTCAGCCTTACTTTTGAATGCATCCAAATCTCTAAGACGATCGTTCAGTTCACTTTGTGTTATAAATAGAGATGGGCGAATTGATTCTAACGAAGTGGAATTCGTTTAGAATATCAGGAAAACTTCGGTTCTGAACGAAGTCGAAGTTTGGGGGACTTCGGGTGAACGAAGTGTGTTTTTGATTGATAAAATGGCTGCGAGGACATGGCATGGCGTTACATGGGGCAAAGCACTTTGGGAGGAAGAAGGGCATAGCCTGCATGACATATGCAGAGATGAAGCCAATCAGGGACCAGCGGGATTCTGTGACGTCACCGCACTATATAAGTCCAGGCGCGACGCTGGGAGCTCACACTCCTCTCACTGTACTGATTAGGGAAGGTGCTGCCGCGGCTGCTTGTAATAGCTCTTACTGAAGAACTGATTTTTATACAGCGATTTTTGGGGGGGTTCTCAGCTTGTCTCAGAGACTGCTTTTCTTAACATTCTATTACTGATTTTGTGGGGTATTGGATCTGAAGTCCAGTGTGCATCCAGTGAAGCTGCATATACATTTTAATGCTATCTGCTCACAGCACATTGAATATCCAAGGGGGATCTAAGCCTGTTCCTGTTGTATTCATTTAAATAAACAGCGTTTTTACAATACAAATACCACTTCATTTTTGGCTGCTCAATTATTTTGCGCAATTTACATTCAGGGGTTAATTAAGCGTTGTTCTGCTGTTGTGGTGACTAAAAGAAACCGTCTTTTTCACCGCCAAAAAATTAAATTTTTTCCTGTAGCATAATTCACAAGCGAAGGTTAATTACAATTTTTTCTCTTGTGTAGCGTAAAAAACACGCCATTGTAACACGCTACAAAGCTCGTAGTTTGTGGTTGCTCAATTGTTTGGCGCAATTTACATCCAGGGGTTAATTAAGCGTTGTTTTTCTGCTGTGGTGACTAAAATAAACCGTCTTTCACCGCCAAAAAATACATTTTTCCTGTAGCCTAATTCACAAGCGAAGGTTAATTACAATTTTTTTCTCTTGTTGTGTAGAGTAAAAAACACGCCATTGTAACTCGCTACAAAGCTCGTAGTTTGTGGTTGCTCAATTGTTTGGCACAATTTACATCTAGGGGTTAATTAAGCATTGTTTTTCTGCTGTGGTGACTAAAATAAACTGTCTTTCACCGCCAAAAAATACATTTTTCCTGTAGCCTAATTCACAAGCGAAGGTTAATTACAATTTTTTCTCTTGTTGTGACGTGTAAAAAACACGCCATTGTAACACGCTACAAAGCTCATAGTCTTTGGTTGCTCAATTCTCTTGCGCAATTTACATCCAGGGGTTAATTAAGCGTTGTTCTGCAGTTGTACTCAGTAAAAGAAACTTTGTTTTTCACCGCCACAGAAGAAATTCTGTAGCATAATTCATATCCGAAGGTTAATTAAGCCTGTTTGTGCTTTTATATTCAGTAAAATACACAGAGTTTTTAAACAGCACATACAAGTCAATTTTTCCTGCCCATTTGTGGAGCGCAATTTATATCCAAGGGTTACCCAAGCTTCTTAGTGGGTTCATTTGGAGTCAAATACAAGGTGTGTATTTATCATATACAGATATCTTCATCAAACAGTGTCTGTACATTTTAGAACAAACAGTATGTCAGACAGAGAGGTGGCAGGCTCTTCACCTGCGAGTGGCTGAGGCACAAACATTCCAGGCCCAGGTCGCAGCACAGAAAGGGGATGTCGCAGCAGGGGTCACTCGGTGAGGCCACAACTGCCGCTGTCATCTAGCGGCCGTGTGCTGACTAGCAACTCAAGGGTTCTTCATTGGTTGACTAGGTCATCCACTTCCTCCCAGATGACAGCTGACAACCCCAGCCAAGAGTCGATGGGAACGTCAGACACAACCCTTAGTTGGCATGGCCTGGGAGCGGGTCAGCGGCCCTCACCCGTCTTCAACCCGCCTCTGACCCATCCGGTTCCCTCAGCCAGAGATCTACTATGTGGTCTGGGCTCAGCGCCACTATATAGCGAGGATAAATAATTTGAGGAGGGCAGTCAGCAGCTACTTGGCAGCGAAGAAATGGGGCCAATATCCCCTGCTTCTTGCAGAAGGCGGCAAAGTATAGATGTGGAGAGTGGCATGGGAGGTCATGTTGTGAGGGGTCAGCCTCTGCATACCAAGACCGGTGATGAGGACAGCAGTGACGATGAAAAACAAATAGATGATGATGTAGCCGACCGCACTTGGGAGCCGGGCTTCATTATCGTCAGGAGAAGAGGGCGTCAGCTTGCACGTCAGGCAGCGGCGCAGCCAGTGAGTGGGTTGTGTGGCCGTGAGTCAGCAGGGTAGCAGAAGTGTGAGGTCGGGAGCCAAGCGGCAACGGGGTAAAAAACCCGTTTCGCAGGTCCAAGAAAGTAGCGGCACAGGGGTTCAGTGAGGCAGCGACGGCAGTAGTCACTCAGTGTGGAGCGTTGGCGGTAAAATCCAATACTCGGTGGTGTGGCAGTTCTTTGCTAAGACACCGGAGGAGCCGAATATGGGTATATGTAGAATCTGTGGGCAGAAAGTGAAGCGTGGCCAGGGAGTTTAACGTTGGCAACCACGGCCCTCCGTCAACACATGCAGGTCACCATCGTTGGCCTGGGAGAAACGTGGCTCAGATGTGGTGGCCATCCTGCTGCGGCAGCAACAGCAGCGCCCGTGGCCGCATGCCATTGCAGCCAGTTCAAGGCTCCATCACCTCTGCAGAAGGGACTGTTTTCTCTTGACATAAATCTCCCGGTCCAGATGCTCCTGCTCCTCGTTTACTCTGGCGCCAGCAGTGTTCAGTGAGGCGATTGCAAAGAGACAACAGTATGCTCCAACCATCCTAAGGTGCAGCAGCTGACCGTGCTCCTGTCAAGATGTTGGTATGCAGTCCCTCCCTTTCCAAATGGTGGACTTGCACCGTTCAGAGAAAAATGGCTTGTGCTGAGCTGAGATGGAGAGTTCCAAACCCTAATTTCTTTTCCAAAAAGGCAGTACCAGCACTTCATAAATATGTAGAACAGAAGGGGGCCAGTCCTTGATTATCGGTTTGTTCCAAGGTGCATGGTAGCGCGGACGTCTGGAGCTGTAACTACGGTCCCGGGCCAGTACATGTCCTTTACGGCCACTGGGTGAATGTGCTCCTGCCCCGGAACACCAACAACTTGGACAGGAGACGCCGCTTTCCTCCCCCACGTTGCAAACTGCGGCTCCTGCGCCAATGTCCCTTTCCCCCGATCTTCAGAAGATTCTGAAAATGGCCAGGAAACTGTGCATGCACTTCATCCATTCCCACAAAGCCAGGAACACCTCCTCGAGTTGAGCGGCAGAATGGCCTCGCCCAACACACTTGATATGCGATGTTTCCACCCGTTGGAATTCCAGCCTGCAATGTTGGATCGACTGTATGAACAGAGACAGGCCATTAACGATTTTTGATGATCCAGGCGGACAGGAGTACTCCCCTGTGTAACTTTGATGTCAGCCAGTGGCAGCTCATGCGTGAACCTGCCGTTTATTGAGTCCATCGAGGAGGGGCCCCGTTATTTGTCAGTCGCCAGGACTACGGGATGAATACGTCATTCCACTGCTTCATGTCCTGGAACAGATGCTGAAAAATCTGTCCTGGGCAGGGGACTGGGGACGTGGGACTCATTCGCC
>JAODAL010055087.1:0-24201 GCA_025379985.1 Phyllomedusa bahiana
GAGGGGTGAGACTGTGCTCTCTCCCAGAGGAAATTGTCAGGTAATTCACAACAGAGTTAAAAGGGCTTGGTGCATTTTGGAGCATAATAATATTAAAATTAAGGACTAAATTCGAAGAAGGTCAGATACATTTCTAAGAATAAACAAGTTTAGTGAATGGGATTCTGGAGAGGGGTCTTGATCCAGGTTTTTATTCCATTGCCAATTTATGTTGCCCATTCACCTCCCTTTGTTTGTATAAATTTTTGCCAGTGAAAAATGAAAAAGAGCCCTGCTCCATATTTCCACCTAGAAACATACTGTTTTTTGATTTTTTTGGATGAATGCAGTCCCTTTTTGGGCCCTCAAACAGTGGCATTATGGCATCCAAGAGTTACATTTTGGTCTAAACCCCCGCAATATATACCCAAATTTTCGGGCTTGTCTAAATGTTATTGACAAATTTTAAAAAACGTCTTGAACAGGTTTTTTTTTCACCATGGATTCTTGCTGGTGAGCGGCAACGGGCCATGGGGGTTGGGGGCCCAATTTACTAATTTTTTTAAAAAATTTTCACCTCTGATTCGGGTCTTTCTCCACATGAGGTCCTTGACTCTCCACAGGAAGTCATTGGCTGTTGGACAATTCTTCTGATAATTCTTTACACTCCTCTGTCTGAAATCTTGCGGAAAACAAATGGTCGAGTGTTATGTACCATATTTTTTTGGACTATAAGATACACCGGACTATAAGACGCACCTGGGTTTTAGAGGGGGAACATAGGAAAAAAATGTAATTAAAAATTGCAGAATGAAGTGTAGTTCTTATTGGTACCATTTTGGGATAGATGCGACTTTTTGATCACTTTTTTTCCCAAATTTTGTTAGGGATATTAAATGACCAAAAAACTATAATTGAGGCATTTAGAATTTTTTCTCCTACGGTGTTCAGCAACAGGCAGGGTGTAATAGGTGTACATACATGGCAGCTTGGAAACCACCCCAAGCTGTCTCTAGCCGGCAGGAGGCTGGAGAAGAGCGATGCTGTGGGAACGGTGGCTGGGTTTTAAACCCCTTTTAACTCCGCGCTGGTTTCAGCAACTCTCCTCTTCCAGCCTCTGGCTGAGTATATTCAATAAGACACACCCCTGTTTCCCACCAAAATTTCGGTAATTTGGGGAAAGGGGAAAATTTTTATGTAAGTAAAGTCCCAGTGACTACAGATTGTTTAGGTATAACTCCCTCACCCCAGATCAATTATTTGTATTTTTCAGTCTACGAGTTGTTTTTTTCAAAAATCATTAACTCCAGTCATAAATCACTCTTGGCCTCATTTATTGAGGGTGGAGGGACAGGTTATCTCCAAACTGCAACTTTTGACATAGGTTTCATCTACTTTAAAGAATGGCAGATGAGAGTCTATCCATCCAACCAACCCTATCATCCCTACAAACCTCATCACAATAGGTCAATCAAGGGACACATTACAATTAGATACTCTTTGCTCTTCCCCTCATCACCTTATCAATCAGTCAGGGACAACAAATTACCCTAATGAACTGGGCAGTTTATTTTATCCTTATTTTGCATTCTGTCAGCACTATACCTTTGCTCTTTCAAAGCTTTAAACTTTAAAAGGTTTGGTTCTTGTATATGCTTGTATATGTAGCCTTGATTATAGTGTTTAACTCTATGACTGCTGGAGCAGTTTTTGATTAGTGTTTTAACCCTGCAGGTGTTGGTGAGCATTATTTGTGGCTGGTGGAGTCCTTCACTCTGATTTTGATTATTGAAGAAGGTGGTGGAAGTTTATATCTTTGGGGTGCCTGGACTGTGTTGGAGTATGATTTATGCTCAATTTGCCACCTTAGTGGAAGGTGAGTGCATCTAATATTGAATAGAAATAAATTAACCCCTTTACAGTGGCTCTCACATCATGTGCTGGTAAATAAGAGCTGGTTTATGTTGAAATTATGTTCTTTCCACTTCCAGATTATGGTCCCAACAATGCTCACTGAAACCTTCATGGTTTAGAAAATTGTTTTGCAACCAATGGCATCTGTATGATTTGCAACAATAGGGTTGCGAAAGTCTTGAGACAGCTCACTGGTTTTACCCATAATGAGATGATTCTTGTGTGGCACTTTGGTATTGAGTCACCTTTTTATAGGCCATCAGTTGAACCAGCCGATATTATTTATCACTAAGTGGCAGGATTGCTTTCTAATTACTGATAAATTTCAGATGGTGTCATGATTTTCCATGGCTTTTTGCACCTCTCTTTCTTCAGATGTTCAATACTTTTTTCCTGGGTTATTTCTCATTATTACACATAATTTAAGGAAATCTATGGTTTGATTTCTTTGCCTGTGTGGATTGGATGGGTTGTTACCAACATCTGGTGAGAATGCCATGTCAATAGCACCTTTAGAAATATACTTGCTTAGAAAATTGGTTATGTGTAGTGATGAGCGAGCCCTAAAAAGTTCGAGTCAAACCGCAAACGTAGAGAAGTTCGGTTTGCAGTTTGAGTCAAACTGGAATTTCGAACCCCATGAAAGTCAATGGGAGAAGATGTTCAGGTTAATTTTTATACCTATACAGGTGAGGAGAGCTGTACTGAGCAACCAGAATAGTAAACTGGATATGTGGAACAACTTAGTGAAGAAAATGTGGCTCTAAAAGGGACAGAGAAAAATTGAGAGGCTAAAATAATTAATTCCTTTCAATAACTAACTGAAAAGATGAGGATAGCGTAACTATAGGAGGTGCAGCGGTAGCAGCTGCTACGTGGCCCCTTTAACACATAAGAAGACACTGGTTTTAGAAATGACACATGGTAACTGGCAGGATCTCAGTTTCACTTTTTGCACCAGGGCCCAAGAACATGTGATATATGTGTTGGCAGCAGGAACATCCCAATGTGGAACATGGAGGTTCAGCTGGCAGGGCCGTAGTTATAGGGGGGGTGCAGTGGTATCCAGGGCTGCCGTCAGTCATCTATTAACCGTGTCAGGGCCCCAAGAAGGTAAATCAGATGGGGCCCCCACCCATTACCAGTTCCTATTTTTTAACATATCAGTGGGCCCCTTTTTAATTAGGGCCCTGATAGGAGTACTGCCCTATGGCACCCCTGCCAGTTACCATGTGCCATTTCCAATACCGGTGTCGTCAAAGGGGCTTTTAGGACACCTCAGGATGCAGGGGCCCTGTAGCGCCTGCTACTACCAGGGGTGCCAATAGGGCAGTACTCCTGTCAGGGGCCATAATCAAAAAGGGGCCCACAAATATGTTAAAAACTAGTAATGGGTGTCGGCCCCATTTGATTTGGCTGTATGGAGCCCTGAAACGGTTAATAGATGACTTATGGCAGACTGACTGATGACTGATGAATGACTGATGTTAATAGATGACTGATGGAATGTGTATTTCACATTGTCAAGAAGACGTGCTACAGTTTACTAGTCAGTGACATCAGCAACCGGGGCAACAAAATCGTCAGAGATCCACGCTTGATTCATTTTGATAAATATCAAATGATCCACAATCTCAGGGGAAAGACGGATATGTTTGTCAGTTATCACCCCGCCAGCTGTGTTGAATGTGCGTTCCGAGATAATGCTGGCTGCTGGACAGGATAAAATTTCTATGGCATGTCAAGCAAGTTCAGGCCATTCATCCAGTTTGGACACATAGAAGTTGAATGGGTTCAGATTAAGTCCAAAAACATGGATGTAGGTAGTCATGGACCATGATCTTAAGTTGTTCTCTGTTTGTCTGAATGCTGCCCTGCTTTGCAGGCGTTGGTGAGGTGGTAAACATGGATTGTAAAATGTCACCCAGTAGGGTTCTGCCACACTGCCTGCTGCAGCTATTTGCCATTCTACTGCTGGCACGTTGCTGACGTTTTTCCACTGTGACATTAGAATGTGAAAAAGACACAACAGATGTCTTGAGTTGGTCAATGAGTACTGTCTCAAATTCCTGCATTCTACTGTCAATTTGTGTCGATGGAAGGAAATTACTCACTTTTGTCTTGTAACCTGGATTAAGGAGGGTGGCCACCCGGTAATCACTGTTTATTTTTATTGCCCTGATGTGTGGATCATGTTGCATGTAATGTAGCATCCAAGCACTTATGTGTGAGATGCTGCCGGGATCTCCCTAGCCTCGGGGTCGAGGAGCACTTAGGGTCTTAGCCTCTTCCTCCTCCTCCTCCTCCTATAATCTGTGCCAGCCTCTTACCAGTGAAGGGTAATCGGTATCGGTGGTGTCCACCCATGCCTCATCATCCTCCTCTACTTCCTGCCCTGCCCATCCCCCGACCCCCCTGGCTAGCCTCATGCGCTGTACTCGGGTGGGTTTAAACTTTCGCCCCTGCCCCACCCGGGGACCTAGAACCCCGCCTAAAGAAAACTTATAAAAAGTGGAAACAGTGGGGCCCTTCTAAAACCTCCAGCGAGAAAGGGCTCTGTGTTTGCCTCCTCCCCCCTCCCTCATGTTTGGGGCCCTGCTGCTTGTTCCAGAAAAAAATATGCCAAAATTGTTCATCTGCCCAATGCCATCGTCTGACCCTTTTGGGGGGCCTTTTAAAAATTTTTTTTCCAGATGGTGAGAGATCCATTTCTCTATGGGTCAAAAAACCGGGGGTCCCCCAAAAATTTCCCAAGTCGGGCCCAAGGGACACTTCATACTGCATAATGAAAATTACGCTGCTGGCCATAACCCAAATGGAGCATGTGGAGGGTTTGGAATTCCGAAGTTGCCACATAAACAAATCAGACAAAAATGATGGGGAGGCCCAGTTGATCTGAAAACACTCCCAGTCGGTTTAAAGCAGGGTGCAAAAGCCGCGGTGAGGAAGCCCTTTGACCCTCCTCAGCAACAGTCAAGCCCCCGGGTAGTGCTTGGGGAAAATTTCTGCACAACCAGGTTCGTGACATGTGCCAGGCAAGGAACGGATAAGTCTACCGTTCCCAATTTCAGAAGAGATTTCTCCCGCTGTCGCGACCCCCTTGCCTGGCGCCGGTTTCCCTTGTCCCCACCCAATGGTCGGCCCGGGAAAGGTGCGCGGGCCCGTCCATAGCTTTTGCCCTGGTGTTGACGATCTCCAAGAAGGATTAATTTGAAAAGGGGGCTGATTTCTCTTGGCACAAATGCTCCCCGGGTTGGGTTTTGGGGATCTGGATTTGGTGAACACCCCTGCGGGTGGGGAAAGAGTGGCGGCCAAACCATCACCAGAGGCACTGTAAACCCAATCTCCCCCGTCCTAGTTGGATATAACGCCCTTACCGTGTTACTAGCCCCATGGTCTGTAATGAGATGGCTTTGGTGGACACAGATGCACCCAAACCCATGTGGATTTCTTTCTAAACACATGGTAAAAAAAGGCTGGCCCCCGGAGCTGGCCCTATCCCGGCGTGAAAGGTCACACTGGGGGGGAAGGGTTTAAAGAAAAAGGGACTGTGTTGCGGGTGGGGGGAAATCACCGACAGTGTTTTGGGACTAGGGATGGTGCTTGCCCTGCTGCCTGGCACATTGGCAGCGAGGCCCCGGGGCTTGGGCTTGGAATTTATTTGGAGGAGGGGGGGAAGGAGACGAAGATATCAAAAGGGGTTTTGGAAAAAGCCCAGGACCTGTGTCGCCTTTTTTCCCCAAAGGGAAACTTTTCCCACAGAAATTTTAGGTTTTTACTTAAAGTCCTTTTTAATGCGGTGGTGCTTAAACCTTTTATTTTTTCTTTCCTTGACTGATGCTTTTAAAGCAAACCTGGCATATACATCAGTCGGGGGGAATCTAAAGGGCTTGATCAAAAAGGCCCCTAGGCTTCACGGGTTTCCTGGCCCTTTTCAACGGGAAAAAAACCCTAGTAGGGGGTTTTCCCTTTCCCCCAAAGGCCCACAAAAGGGCGAGTAATGTCAGGGGACTTGTCCCGACCCCCCCCCCCTTTTTAAAAACCTGCCCCGCTTTTGACACTCCCCCCATCATCCAAATCCCCCCGTAAAGCGTCGCCAGCTGCTGCCAAAAGACTGATTGGATCCGCAATGTCATCATCATCACAGGTAAATTTCCTCTTCCGTCAGTCAAACTTTCCTCAAGCTGGGGGTTTTAAAAAGGCCACGGGCACGGGGAAAAGGAAACCCCTGACTGCTTGATATTTTGCCGATGGACCAGTTTTCCTTCTCCTCTAAGGGATCAGTTTTTGGGGCACCCACAGCAGCAAAATCACCTTTTTGGGCCCCCTCTTGTTTAGGGGTTGAGTGTTATTATCGACAAAGTTGAAATGGGCCCACATTTTTTAGGGGTGATGGATTTTTTTAGTTCATGGATAATTTAGGTTAAAATTTTGGCATAAATAAATTAAGATCGGTTTTTTTGGGCCCATTTTCCTGAAATTTTGGGCGGCCAGCAAACCCGATTACAAAATAGAGCAGGGTGAGTTTGGGGGGGGGGGCGACGCATGACTGGGATTGTAGGGTTTTTGCAAATTGGGGGGGAAAAAATCACATGCCCCGTTTTACATAAATAGCGTTTCTGTTGGGCCTCAGGGGCCCCCCAGGTCTCGGGGCCAGAAGGGACGGCGTTGCTTGTGTCCAAACGGGCTCAGCAAAATTTATTATTTTTCCCTTCACAGAAAAAACCTTTTCTACTATTGTTTGTGATCCTTAAAAAATTTATTTGATTAGAGATTGGAAAATTTTTTATATATTTAAAGGTAGAGATTTTTAAAGGAGCCCCCCCCCCCCCCCTGAAAAGTAAAGGGGGGGAGGGGAGGGGGCCCCCCGGGCAAAACAAAAGACAAGTCTATAAAGAAACTGGATAAAGTTCCCCAAGACTTAGGTAGACATTGCAAAGCTTTATTTAATTAACAGTTTTTTTTGAAATATTTCCGGGATAGGGGGGCACCCTGAAACTTATATTTTTAACATTTTTTCCCTGGGAATGCAGGTCTCTTTTTTTGGGGTTTGCAAAACCCAATTTTAAATTTATCAGAAATAATTTCAGATAGGGGTTCTTTTTCAATTTTGCCCATTCCACTTTTTTTAATTTCACCTTGTACAAAAATTAGAAACCAGCAAGTAAAGCACAGGTTGTAGGTGCCTTTTAAAAAAAAAACCTTTTTTTAAATTTCCGTTTTTACATTACAAAGGGATCCCGTGTTTTTTGATTTTGGTGAAAAAATCCCAAGCTTGTTGGTTTTTTTTTCATTGGGGAAGGGCACCTTGCACTTAAATGGGGAAAACTGCAATTTTTAAGTCCCACGGGTAAATTTTGATAGGTCCCAAAAAATCCCTTTTATTACCCGAATACATTACGGGATAGTGTTTTTAAATTTTGGTGCACTAACCCTTTGTTCTTTTGGGGCCCTTGAAATTAAATGTGAATACTGCAATTTTTTTAAGCCCACCACAGGTGAATTGATGGGGGCCCAAAAAATACCTTTTATTACCCAAATACATTAAGATACGTTTTTTTTTTGCACTTTTCCCCCGGGTCCAGATTTTTTTGATAGACCCCACATTGCGTTAAATTTGAATCAGAAATTTTGTGTATTTTAACCACAGGTGAATTGATAGGTGCCAAAAAATACCTTTTTTTTTCTGAAACTTTACAAAAATACGGGGTTTTTCCCCCTTTTCCCCATCCAGATTTGTTGTAGACCCCCCCCTTTGCAGTTAAATTTGAATCCACAATTGTGTATTTACCACGGGGAAATTTTGTAGGGGGCCAAAAAATACCTTTTATTTTCCAAGACATTACAGAACGTGTTTTTTTGATTTTGGTGAAACAAAACCAGTTGGGTTCATTAAAGGACCTTCCCATTTAAAATTTTTGGAATACTGAAATTTTTTTTTAGTCCCCAAGGTGAATTGATAGGGGGGGGGGGGCCCAAAAAAAAAAATCCCTTTTTATTACCCAAATACATTATAAAACGTTTTTTTTGCCCCTTTTGCCCAGCCAGTTTTTGGTTAAAAAGACCAACCTTGCAGTTAAATTTAAATTTCCAGAAAATTGTTTTAGTTCCCACAGGTGAATTGATGGGTGCCAAAAAAATTCCCTTTTATTATCCAATACTTTACGGGATACGTGTTTTTTGCCTTTTGCCCATCCAGATTTGTTGATAAAAAGCCCCCTTGCATTTAAAATTTTGAATCCAAATTGTGTATTTCCCACAGGTGAATTGTGGGGTGCCAAAAAATACCTTTAATAAATCCAAAATTTTTTTACTTTTCAAACGTTTTTTTTCCCCCATTGGCGAAAGGCCCAGCTTTTTTGGGACTTGATAGATTATTTTTGCAGTTATTATTTTAATCCAGCAATTTTTTTTTGATTTGGGGGATTGAAAATGCTGTGATTTCCCGTTTAAAAAAGAGCCCTTTCCCCAAAACTCTTCCATCCCTTTCCAAATTTTTATATTTTGAACTTTGGAGCGAAATTTAGGGGGTAAGCGACAAAGAGGGGGTTGGAAAAATGGGGGTAGGGGTCCCGAGGGGGAAGGGGGCTCCTTCCCGTGCTGGGACAACACGCATGCCAGCAATCGTCATTTTGCGGGCCTTTCAGGCGGGCCCTTTCCTGGGTCGGGCCCCTGTGAATCTCGGGAACGAACAGCCGCCAATCTGCCCTTTTCCAGGGGTTTAAAGGGCAACCTGCTTTCCGCGGTCTTACCCCTCGTCCTCCCAGCCCGGGGCCACAAATTCGCCATCAGAAACACCACTTTCCGTCCAAAAATGAAGCAGCCCAAATGTCAATTTCGTGTACCCACCACTTTTGATAACCCTTTTTTTGGGAAAGCCCTCTTTATGAAAAAGCGGTTGGGGCCCAAAAGGCATTTTTAAAAGATCAAGGGGCCCCCAAAGAGGATGTTTTTTCTTTGCTCTGACGCCCATTTTACTGATCCCATCAAAAAAGGAGAAGGAACCCGGGGCAATCGGCAAAAAAACCGGGGCGGTCGGCAACCCCTTTGCAGCCCCTTTCTTCCCTTTTTGCCCGAAGTCCTGGATGAAAAAATGTCGGGGCGACGAAGTCCCTGTGTTGATGATGATGATGTTTGCCGAATTGGGATCCAACGGGGTTTTTTTCAGCAAATTTGCTTGCAAAGTGTTTATAAACTGGCGAGGGGGGGAAGACGAGGGGGTATTTTGGGGTTTAAAATTTCGGGTTCCGCCTAAAAAAGGGGAGAGGGCGGTCGCAAAAGTCCGTTTGTTTAGGGATTCCGCCAGCCACGGCCCCCCCCCCCCCGGCCCCCAAACCCCTCCTGCTTATCGCCTAAAAAAATGTCCGGGGACCTCTCAACCCGGGGCCTTTTTGCCCCAAAGCCTCTGTTTAAACCCGCAATGTCAAAAATGCCCCCTTTTTCCCGAACCCGCTTAAGAAAAAGGCAAAAACCCTTTTGGGTGGTTAACCAACACCAAAAATTTTTAGCCCACATGCACGAATGAAATGAGTTAAAATTTGGAGGCAAGCTTGGCCAAAAAAGGCCAGACCGGGGCCGGGCCTAAAAACCCCTGTCACACCCTCGGGTTCTCCGCCTCCCCCGCCACCACAAAGCTTTCCTCGGCCTGCCCAGTTCCTCAGATTCAGGATCGGGGAAACACCCCTCCGTTTCCCACCCCCTCCACCGTCGCCCAAATTAACCTCCACCCACCACCAGGACCCTTTCCTCCCCCTTTTTCCTTCCCCCCATTTTGGGAGCCCTGATCCCGTACAGGGGCCAGTTTGCAGCCAGCCTTTGTTTTCCCAGGTTTGGGATCAGAAGAAAAAATTTTAAACCCCAAACCACCAAAAACCCAAAAAGGGCCTGAAGGGTGGGCATTGCCAGGTTTTTGGCCCTTTGGGAAAATTGTTGCCTTTCCGTCTGGGGAACACAGATGGGTTCCCCCAAAGTCAGGGCCCCTTGCCTCCCCCCAAAAAGATGCCGAGCAGGCATTTTTGCCAAAAAACCCCTTTCCCTGCCCCTGCCCCCCCCAGGTCATCTAAAATTTAAAGGGCGCGTTGTCTAAATTTCAGTGGCTGGGAAAAAGTCCCATCGGGACCCCGACACAGGGGAACTAGTAAGCACGGCCAAGGCCGTATATCCTGTGAAGTCACGGGGGTTAGCTGGGTGGATTTTTCCCGGGGTGGGGTGGCTTAAAGGCTGGGCCCCACCTCTTAAAAAAACGCGGGGAAAGGTGCAGGGTTCTTTCCCCCCAAAGGGTTTCCTCTGGTGGTTTCACGTCCCCAGAAAACCAGGCCGTTTTGGGAAATTTTAATTGTCTTGGAGCCCGGGTCCCACACAGGTCGGGAAAAAAGCTGGGGAAACGGCCCCTCCGCAAATAAAAACCAGCGCTGGCGGGGTTTGCCAAAAAAAAACCCTTGTGAGGAAAAGGTGGTGTGCGTTTAACGGGCGAAATCGGGGCGCCACCCCTTAAGTTTGGTGGGGCTGGAGCACATCCCGGGGCCCCGGGAAACTGTCATAAATTTGCCCGCCCAAAAAATTTTCAAAAAAATCTTCCCCCGGGTCTGGAGCCTGTTGAGGAAAGGCTCGAACCCAAAATTTCCCCATTTCCGCCGTACCCCACCCTGCTTCCCCGCCGGGTTTGCTTTGGCAGCACCCAGCCCCGGCCTCCCCTAAACCGTTCATTGTTGACTTGCAACCGTTTAAAATTCCCCCCTCCACATGCCCCCAAGCTTTTGTGGGCGGCAAGGAAAGTCCCATTAACGCAGTAGAAGTGAAAAAGGGCCCCCTAAAAAGCAGGCGGTGCGGACCTGGGTGTTAAAGCCCCCGGGAAAATTTGGAGGCGGGGGAAAAAGGCTCTGCACCATCCTTCCCAAAGTTTTAAAAGAAGCCACCAAAGGGTCAGTGGGACAATGCCCTTGTCCAGATGAGCATTGGGGGTGATTTTGTTCGGGAAAACCGTTTGTTGGACACTCTGAAAAAAACGGGCCCCGCCAGGACGGAGGAAGAGAAAGAAAAAAGATGGGAAAAGGGAGCCTTTCTCTCCATCAAACCCCAAAAGGGGGCCCGACATTTTTCACAATTTCATCGGTTTCTTTAGGCAGGGGTTTTTGGGGTTTCCAGAGCTAGTGAAAGGGTGGGGGCATCAGTTTCCTCGGGGGGCCCATCATCTCGGGCCCAATTTTCCCGGGCTGTGTTGAAGCTTTGCCTCGGGAAAGGAGGGAAAGGGGGGAGGAAATTCCTAGACCCCGATGTTACCGAGTCCCTCCCTTTGGGGAAAAAAGGTTGGTGGGGAATTTAAATGGGAGAGGAGGAAGATGAGGAAGATATTTGGGTAGCCCCCCTCGACCCGGGGGGCTTAAAAAATCAAGGCTCCATCTCTCACATGAGTGTTTGGGAAAATGCTCCTTTTCCCTCCAACATGTTCCTCTTTTTAAAGGGCCCATCAAAAATAAAAACCAAAGTTACGGGGGCCACCCCCCGGGGATCCCCGGGGTTACAAAACAAAATCAGCATTTTTCCTTCCACCCACCCAAATAGAGAGAAAAATGCAGGAAAGGGGGGACCTTGTGTTTGGATCAACTGGAACATCTGTTGCGTCTGCTTCACTTCCCCAAATGTCAGGGTGGAACAAAAATCATCGACGTGGGCAACAGTAGAGTGCCAAGTAGGGTTTGCGGCAGCAAAGGGGAAGGTGGCAGAACCTAATGGGGACCTTGCAATCTTTGTTTTCCAACCCACCAAAGCATCAAAGGGGGGACACCTCCCAAAACACAGAGATCAGCTTAAAATCATGGTTTGCGTCTGCGTCTCAACAATGTTTTTTGATGTGGGTTCCGGGCCCATAGACTTCTGGGGGATCCAAAAATGGGGCGAAAAGGCCCGAGCTGGCTCCCTCACACCATAGAGGGTTGGTTTCCCGCCCAAACAGCCAGCTCCTAACCCGGAAACGGGCCTTCAGCACAGTGGGGGGTTCATTAAGACAAACGCATCCGGGTTTCCACAGATAATGTTTTTGTTTGACTTTTTATCAAGATGAAAAAGGCATGGGTCTTGATGATGTTGGGCCCCCCAAATTTCCGAGGTAAACCCATTAGTTTTCCCTCTAAATTTACCCTTCCCCCTTCAAAAAAGAAATGGGGCCCCTTGAAAATGTTTTTTAAAAAGATAATTTCTTCTGCAATTTTTATTCCTTTTCCCCAAAAGTTCTTTTTTCGGGGTTTTTCTGTGAGGAGGGAAATGTAAAAAACGCAAGGTTTTCTTGAAAACCGTATTCCATTTAAATCACTTTAAACTAAGAGTTTTCGTTTGTTTAATGGTTTTTTTAGGGCATGTTGCCCGTGAGAATACAGCTATAATTTTTGGTCCTTTTAAAAGAAAAAGTGGCTTTTTTAAATGCCCTTTCCCCTCTAATTTTTAAAAAGTGGTGAGAAAAACTATTTATAATTTTTTTGGGGGCATGAAACGTGAGGGGTCAGCAATTTAAAAAAGGGCCTTTGGAACAGAAATGTGGGTTTTAAATTGCCCTTTCTCTCCCAAAAATTTTTAAAGTGGCTTTAAAAAAGTCATATTTATAATTTTTTGGGCTAAGTAGCGTGAGTTTCAGGAAAAAATCAAAGGGCCTTTTTGGGAAAAGAATTTTTGGGTTCTAAGTGGCATTTCCCCTCACAATTTTTTAACAGTGGGTTTAGGGAAATCATTTTTATAATTTTTTTTTCATGCCCCTTTGAAAAAACGAAACTTTCCAAAGGGCCTATTAAAAAAAAATTTGTTTCCCAAAAAGGAAAATTTGTTCTTCACAATTGTCCAAAATGGCTCAAGGGTCAGGCTTTTTAATTTTTTGGGGGCATTTTGCTTTGAAATTCAGCATACTAAGGTCCTAAATTTTAAAAAAATGTTGTTTCTAACAGACAAATTTTTTCTTCACCCAAATTGGGCCCCCAAAATGGCTCAAGGGTCAAAGCCCTTTTAATTTTTGGGGGGGATTTTGCTTTTAAATGGGAGCCAAAATTTCAGGTCCCATTTATAAAAAAAAAGTTGTTTCTAACAGACATTTGGTTTTTTCAAAAATTTTCATCAAAGTGGCTCAAGGGGCATGCTTTGAAAAATTTTTGGGGGCATTTTGCTTTGGAAAAAGCAGCAAAACAGGGCCCCAATTTTTAAAAAAAAAAGTTGTTTTCGAACAGGCATTTGTTCTTTACAATTGTCAAGAAATGGCCCCAAGGGGGGATGGTGCTGTCAGAAACAGGAATAGGTAGGACATGTTAATGGACACATAAATTGCAAAAAACTTGTTTTTTGCAAGATCTTTAAAATAGTATCAAATCCCTGTAAATTTAGACAACCCATTTTAATAAAAATTAAAAAAAAGGGGAAAAAAAAAGACAGGGGGGTTTTATCCCATTTTAAAAATTTTTTTTCCCAGAAAAAAACTAAAATTTCATGTACAAAATAGCTTTGGGAAAAAAATTCCTCTGAATTGTACAAGGGAAGGTTTCAGGAAAAACTTGACCAGATGTAGGTTATTCAGAGGGGGCATGGATTTTGGAGCAGGGGCAGAGAAAAAAGTACCGAGACAATTTCCCCCAGCCGTTGAGAAAAAAGAAAAAGAATGCCAAGAAAAAAAGGGGGCCCGGGGGAAAAAAGGGGCGGTTTCCACCGTATTTCCAAGTGAAGGGTAATTGGGCCCCCACTCATACGGAGGGGAAGCGCTACCCAGGTCTTGGGCTGTGTAAATGAGGAAGGGTGGAGTTCTCACACTTCCGCTTCCCCCAAATTGCTTCAGCACGCAGGTTTTTTTGTTTTCTGCGTCATCAGGGCATTTTAACCGGGGTGGTTTAAAAAGATGGGCGGACGGGCCGCCCTTTTGGGTTCACCGGAAAACTGGTAACTCCGGCCCCGGGGATGTGTGGCCCAGGGCAGGGATAGTCCCAAAGTCCCCGTTTTAATAAAATGGTGGTTGAAAAGACTCCCTTTTTTCCGGGACTTTTTAATTGGGGGGGCAACAGGGTTTTAAAGGGGCATACTGCGGTCCGGAAATGTTCTAGTCAATGTCCCCTTTTAAATAAAATGGGGGTTTCAAAAAACTACTTTTTTTCCCGGGACTTTTTTAAATTTTGGGTCTGCAGGTTTTTAGGGTTCAAAGCGCGGTTTTCCCGGACAGGGAAATTCAATTTTCCATTTTAAGTAAAAGATGGTTTTTTAAAAAATCTGCCTTTTTGGCACTTTTTAATTTTTTGGGTGAAGCAGGTTTAAAAGGGAAAGCTGTGGTACAAGACAGGGGAAAAGGGGGGAAGTGTGTGACTTTTTTTTTGTGGCTTTTATAAACTAAGTGTTGTGCCCCCAAAATGTAGCAGGGGAAAACCCCTTTGACTTTTGGGATGTTTTAATTTTCCCGCTTCTCCCCGCCCCGTTTTGGGGGTAAGAAAAGAAGTTTTTTGTTTTCTCTCCCATAGAAATTTAAAGGTTTTAACGCTCAAAAATCGACCTCTCACTATCGAAAAGCCTTATCAATTTGGTCCGACTATCGGGGCTTTTCCCCGAATGTCGATAAACCAACGTAATCGCTCAAACGTTTTTAAAGCATTCCCGACCCCAACTGTTTGTGCATCAAAAAAGGGAAGCTAGGGTTTTCCTTTGATTTGGTCTTTATATTGGGGGACATTTGGGCCCCTGTTTGCTTTAGGGTTTGGGGTTTTTGTGATGAAATTTGGGCCATGACGAAAGGGGAAAAGGGGTTAAAAAAACTGGATCAGGATGTGTTTTAAACCCCTGAGGAAAAAGATTGGGGACGTCTTCAGTTTGAGGGTTCATTTTTTTTTTTTTTTTTTTGGAAACCGCCCCCAACATGACAGGGCCGGGGGTTTCCCCGAAAAGGGCGACGGCCCCGCTTGGGTGTTGTCTGGAAAATGGAAGGAGTGCCTTTTTTTGTAAACCCCCTACTCCACCCCCCTCCTACACCCCTCCTTGTGCCTTACCACCCTAGCCTCTCAATGTTCAAAAAGATAAATATTAAAAAGGTAAAAGATTTGGAAACCCCAAAATTTTTATGCAACACTGGGGAAAACTGAACTTTTCCTTTAATCCAAAAAAAAATTTTTTCCGCCAAAAAAAAATATTTTGGGAAAAAGATTTATTTCTATGGGAGATTTTTTAAAAGCTTTTAGGGAAAAAACTTACCCCCTAACACGGAAAAATGAAAATTATCACAAAAAATATGCGGCCCAAACAAACTATTTGGAAAAAAGATTTTTTCTATGGTTTTATTTTCTTTCGGTCTTCTGCACTAGCTGTTCCTCCAAAATGGAAAAATAAATTCGGGACTTCAAATTTGCAGCAAGCAATCATATTTTAAAAGATTTCTTTCTATTTCCCGATTTTTCCAAAGGGGGCCCCCCTTTTAGGGACTGTACCCCAAAAAATGGAAAAATGAAAATTTTGGAATAAAACAAAAATTTTGGAGCAAGCAACCAGTATTTTAAAGATACTTCTTTCTATTGCAGATTTGCTAATGGTGTCTTCTGCACTAGCTGTACCCCCAAAACTGGAAAAATGAACTTTTGGGCACTCAATCAAATTTGCAGCAAGCAAACAGTATTTCAAAGCAATTTCTTTCTATAGCAGATTTGCTAATGGTGTTTTCTGCAATAGCTGGACCTCCAAAACAGCAGAAATGAACTTTTGAGCACTCAGAAAAAAGATGGTAAAGATGCAGTCAGCAATACAAAACTCCTTAACTATTGCTGACTATGATTCTCTAAGCTTGCTGTACACCCCCAACTAATTTAACTAGCAGCTTTTCCTGTCTAAAATCACTGAGAAATTGTGTACCTGCATGCATGCAAACAAGCAGACAGAGAGCAGTGCATTCAGTACAGAAAGTGAACTGGAAATGGGGTTCACAAAGAAATACAGTGAAATACATATAACAGGGTCATGTGATTTTGGCAGCCAATAAGATCCCTACACCCTCAGTGGTGATGTTTTTGACACTCCTCTGGGCTGTGCACTGATTGGATGGCCGCCAAAAGTACAGGAAGCATCTAAAAGTGAAATTAAAAATGGCGTGTCGAGCGCACGTCTTGAACGCAAATTTTTCTCTACCGAACTGTGAAGAGCTCGGTTCGGCTCGAGTTCTAAAAAATCGAGAAGTTCAACTCGAACGATTAACACTATTTATGTGTTTAATACTTATTTCATACACTGTATATTAGATAATGACAGGTTTTATAAGCCTTGCGCTGTACCCAGTTTAAAATCACTCATAATGGCCTCTTAAAATTAGATTGATTTTTATAATGGTCAAAATATGACTACACATATACAAGAATATAATAAAGCAACCAATGTTTAATAAATAAAATCAAATTATATTTAGTTTCAGTTGTAGATGTATAATGTATATTTAATGTTTGGAAGGTGCACTTAATTAAAAAATAACTTTTATTAAGTAACTTTAAAAAGATGAATGTTTCAAAACGCATAGAATCTACCTTAATCAAACAATGTTGCAAACAGAAAACTTATATATCCAAAATCACAGTTATCAGAACAAATAATAATAATAATCAGCACATATAATGATACCCAATGATGGAAAGATGTGTTAACATGAATGCATATGCAAGGGGTAGAAAAAATGTAAGCAAGGATTCTCTACTGTGTCATACATTTAAGATAATGACTTGCTACTTCTAATCCTGCCTAAAGAATAAGCAGGACAAAGCGTCCTGATAAGGACGATCCTGCCAAGAACCTAACCCTAACACTGGGTCTCTATAATCACTCTGTCATCAAGTATCTTATTGGCAGTTAAACATACTGTGGAACAAGGAAGAAAAAATTCCACTTAAGTACTGGCATAACAAAATCTATCCTGAACTTGCAACATAAACGTTATAGCAGAATCAAATGGAGATGGTACACAAACTCACAGTACCACTAGAGTCCCAACATGTTTCGGCACCCGCTATGACCACATCAGGGGACGGGTTGGCGGGCTATTTGGGTGATATAAGAAGAAAGAAGCATTTATGCTATCTATCATACATGAAAAAAACTTTGAGATTCTTAGTTCACACTTTTTGATAAAAAAATGCGTAAGCCACCCACGATTACAACGTGATCTCAAGACAGGTGGTCCTACGCTATTTTTACCTCTCAAAAAGAGCCAAATTCAGCTCCCACCGGTCAACCGACCTCCATTATCCAGAGAGAAAAATAAAAAACACCAGCCTTGCAAACACACTGCACTTATAGCAGTCTGTGAAGGTGGGTGTGGTGCGAGAAACCAAAATGGAGGCATCCCTTCCTCCCTATGTAGATTAAAAGCAATATATGCCAGATACAACATATAGTTCTTCACAAAAAAACATTTCTGAAAAACAAAGTGCAAACCTGGGTGCCACTGGCAGGGGTGCGGCATATATATATATATATATACACACGCACACCATTACCAGTGGCACACCACTGCTAAAAGGGCAATTCATTACATGGAAATCTCCAAAGAAGCATTTATGCTATCTATCATACATGAAAAAAAAACTTTGAGATTATTAGTTCACACTTTTTGATCAAAAAATGCTTAAGCCACCCACGACTACAATGTGATCTCAAGACAGGTGGTCCTACGCTATTTTTACCTCTCAAAAAGAGCCAAATTCATTCTTCCCTCCGGGTCAACCGACCTCCTTTATCCAAGAGAAAAAAAAAAAAAAAAAAAAAAAACACCACCTGCAAACACACTGCACTATAGCAGTCTGTGAAGGTGGGTGGGGTGCGAGAAACCAAAAAGGAGGCATCCCTTCCTCCCTATGTAGATTAAAAGCAAGATATGTCAGATACAACGCATAGTTCTGCACAAAAAAACATTTCTGAAAAACAAAATGCAAACCTGGGTGCCACTGGCAGGGGTGCGGTATATATATATATATACACACGCACACCATTACCAGTGGCACACCACTGCTAAAAGGCAATTCATTACATGGAAATCTCCAAAGAAGCATTTATGCTATCTATCATACATGAAAAAAAAACTTTGAGATTATTAGTTCACACTTTTTGATCAAAAAATGCTTAAGCCACCCACGACTACAATGTGATCTCAAGACGGTTGGTCCTACGCTAATTTTACCTCTCAAAAAGAGTCAAATTCAGGCTTCCCACCAGGTCAACCGACCTCCATTATCCAGAGAGAAAAAAAAAAATAAAAAAAAAAAAAAAAACACCAGCCTTAGCAAACACACTGCACTATAGCAGTCTGTGAAGGTGGGTTGGGTGCGAGAAAAACCCAAAAAGGAGGCATCCCTTTCTCCCTATGTAGATTAAAAGCAAATATGTCAATACAACGCATATTCGACAAAAAAACATTTCTGAAAAACAAAATGCAAACCTGGGTGCCACTGGCAGGGTTTCGTAAATATATATATACACACGCACACCATTACCAGTGGCCCACCACTGCTAAAAGGGCAATTCATTACATGGAAATCTCCAAAGAAGCATTTATGCTATCTATCAAACATGAAAAAAACTTTGAGATTCTTAGTTCACACTTTTTGATTGATTGATAGATAGCAAAAAAGGGCGTGTGTATATATATATATATATATATATATATATATATATATATATATATATATATGCCGCACCCCTGCCAGTGGCACCCAGGTTTTGTATTTTGTTTTTCAGAAATGTTTTTTTGTGCAGAACTATACGTTGTATCTGGCATTATTGCTTTTAATCTACATAGGGAGGAAGGGATGCCTCCATTTTGGTTTCTCGCACCCCACCCACCTTCACAGACTGCTATAAGTGCAGTGTGTTTGCAAGGCTGGTGTTTTTTTATTTTTCTCTCTGGATAATAGAGGTCGGTTGACCCGATGGGAAGCCTGAATTTGGCTCTTTTTGAGAGACAAAAATAGCGTAGGACCACCTGTCTTGAGATCACGTTGTAGTCGTGGGTAGCTTAAGCATTTTTTGATCAAAAAGTGTGAACTAAGAATCTCAAAGTTTTTTTCATATAAGAAGAAAAACACGGAGCGTATGGCTCCGTTTGCTGTTAAACATGAGTAGTTTTTGCTTAGTACCTATCCACAATTCATGATCCCTGTTGAGGCTGATTACATAAGGCTAGAGCCATATAGCACAGGACAAAAATTTTTTATTGCTTATCTGTGCAAAAACGCGGTCGGTTTAGTTTTTTGCCGTTGGCCCGTACAATTGAATGTATGGGAAACCAACGGCAAAACGCAAAACTCAGGCAGAATTTGCAACATGTTGCGCATTCTGCGGGATTTTTAATGCCCTGGTTAAAAACCCGAACTATATAGACTACAGCACGAGTTTTTCATTGCTGTCTATTCAGCACAGTGTACTGTTGGATTCTCAGCGGTTTCAAAATGTTAAAACCGCCGAACATCCGAAGGTATTTCTGTGCTGTGTAGACATATCCTAAGTGTTATTACCACATATGTGCTCTTTTTCTAAACCAGTTTAAGCAGCTCAGTAGTCAAATCCAGATTTTCCTTAGTGTAAAGACATACCATTGTTACTATAAATTGTATAAGGTATACAAGACAGAGCATCCAGTAATGACCACTCTTTTTATAGGAGAAACATATAAGTTATCAGAGCAGTCCAGGGATCAAGTATAATTAACTCTTTCCTGTCTAGTAACAGAATTGAATATTTTTTATCTCAATAAGACACTTTAATCTAGTTGAGCATACCCTTCTTGTCAAGCACCACTCTGTACTAATTCTGTACTAATGTCAGATGTTAATGTGGAGCATCTGTCATTTCAGTGTTCCCATCAACTTTGTACTCACTGCTGCACAGGATAGGGAATTTCAAAGATTCTAGACACTAGCTATGCTTCTCAGTAGTACAGAATTCTTTCAACCCAAAGAGACGTGTTCACAGTTATTGTTTGAAAACTTTTGAAAATAGGTAGAAGACGTTTTTATATGTGGCATATTCTATGGTATATTTCTGTCCTGGGGGCCCCATAGCAAAATAAAATGGCAAGGGGCCCATAGCAAAATAATGAAAGCTTAATGAAAGAGCAGCATAAGCAGCAATATAAATAGTATGGACAGGAGTGTAACTTAAAACTCTGGGGCCCCAATGCAAAATCTATAAAATGGCCCCAACTTCCACATGGCACTGATAATACTGGTGTAGTCATATGTGACAGAGTATGAATAAAAGCACCATATAACAATCTTCATAGTATTGCTAGATAACACTGTTCTTGCTCCCAGAGACCCCCTCAAACTCCAGGCCCCATAGAAGCTGCTATGGTGATAGTTATGTCCATTGTTCTGTCCATAGTAGTGGCAGCCACCGTGTACTTTAGTATATTTAGGCTGCCATAATCATACACCCCATGAAATATTGATAGGCTCCCTCACTGGACTGGAGTGTCACCAAGAAATGGCTATAGTGGTTGTAAAGGCTGCACCTGTGACCGGGCTCAAAATGTGGGAAAACCTCTTACATGCTCCAATACCCACATGCTGTCAGGGACAATAATAACCTGTGTTGTGCAAGTACTCCGTCTGATCATAGTAAGAACTGTGTGGCCATAGAGTTAGGCTAGGACTACACTGCATTGGACAAAACTCACCGAAAATCAAATCCTAAAACTATTAATAAAACTGAGTTTTTTGTCCAGTGCATGTCAAAAACAGTTTTTGGCACTTTTTTTTGCAGAAATGCAGAGCATTATAATTACTGTGGATTTCTGCAAAAAGCACACCAAAAATACGTAAAAAAACTTACAAAAAAGCATCAAAAAATGGCTGGCACTTTACATAGACTCCAATAGTAAATTTTAAAAAAATGACCAGCAGCAAAAACGAGCAGAATAAAAACGTTCTGTGGATATAACAGACTGGTTTATTTATTAAAGTCTGTGGGCTCCGTTTTCAGTTGTTTTTTTATCAGCAGTTTTAGAAAACGAAAAACGCTGAAAAAAACGACTGAAAATGTGTGTAGTGGAGACATAACCTACAGCAGCCTTTGTAATCATTGCTCAGATAATACAGGAAATGACTGCAAGACAACACTGAAGCCTGGAAAGGTGACCACTGGTATGTTGATTTAACCTTTGCACTCCCTTCCACCAGTGAACTTTGTAGTAACTCCTTTACTGCCCTGGACTACCAGGGGTTTGGTTTGGCCAGTTTTTTTTACATTTCCCCAAACAAGTTGCTAAAAACAGCCAGCAGGATGGAACTGGAAAAAGGGATCCTGACCGAATTCCTCTGAAATTCTTCTGAATTTAGAATGCACATATAACTTAACTTACCAGTGGATGCAATGATTTCTCATCTCTGTACCTACACATTTAGTACTTCATCTTTTCATTCTTATTTCCAGTGGTATAGTGTTCATTATAATTAATTTCAGGGGGCACAGTGTGCAATTAAATGAATTTCAGAGGTACAATGTAAATTATAATTATTTTATGGGGTACAGTGAATATAACAGTTAATTTTAGGGTTACAGTGTATATTAAAATTATTTTTAGGGAGTACAGGGTCTAATAAAATTTATTATTTTCAGTGGGCATTATAATTAATTTCATGGGGTATAGTCAGTAATATAATTAATCGTGGCTGCGGCATCTAAATGAATGGTGTGCTATATTAAAGGTAAAATAACCCTCATTTTGGCATTTAACAAATAAAAAAATAAATAAAAAAGTTACACGTAATTGGTATTGTCGCATCAATAAAAGTCGAATCTATTAAAATAGAACATAATTTATCCCGTGTTTTAAACACGCCAAAATTGATGATTTTTTTGTTATTTCATATCCCTAAAAAATTGTAATAAAAAGTGATCAAAAAGTCGCATCTATCCTAAAATGGTATCAATAAAAAGTCCTGCAAAATAAAAGTCCTTATATGCCTATGTAGTTGGAAAAATAAGAAAGTTATGACTCTTGGAAGGCGGGGAGGAAAAAACCAAGAGCCAGATTACTATAACCAGCTGTAAGGAAGGGGTTAAAGATAAATATACTAGCTCTATTTAACTCCTAAAGAAACAACAGGTTCAGACAGAAAAATAAATTTATTGGACCTTCCTAACAACAACCTAGAAGGGGGAAAATCTCTCCTTAGGGACAGCCACCAATAAATTGGTTGGTGTGATGATTTACACGCTTTCAGACCTCACTGATTGTTTTGCATAAAGCAAAGGCTTATGGGAAAAGAGCTAGGGAGCTCCATAGCGCATTTTATTGGATGTAGTTACCCTCACTTCACATGTAACTCTCAGGAACCTAGCAATGTGAAAGGGATTTGAGTCAAACCAGTTAAGTCCATCTGCTTATAACAACAACCTAGTAAAAAATCATATCAGCTGACACCAATGTGTATAGACGAGTTTATTTAGGATCATGTGCATGTTATATGCAACTATAAATAACTGTTATTGTCTGGTTCTCTTTTAGATCCTCTCTATGCAGTCTAAATTTACTATAGTACAGACACATCTAAAGTTTATACTGCCTTTGGGAAAGCGGTGACACCCCCGCTCCCTCCTCTGTGACTGAGTGTCCTTGTATCTTGTTTTATGTTAGCTTTTCAATAGCTGTGGTTTTGACTGCTTTGTGTACATAGAAGGTCTTTGACAGTGTGTGTTGATGCTTTGCGACAGGGCTTTTTCTGTCCCTCTAGTCCACATATAAAGGCCTCAGCTATCTGTCAACTTCATGTATGGTTAATTACATTTCTCTATTTTTATAACATTGCTTTAACATATTTACTATTGCTAATATTAATAATTTAAACAAGAGACCACAATAAATTGTTTTATTTTTTGGTCACAGCCTTTTTTCTATAATAAAATATATAACAACCATAACTCACATGTACGTGACTTCAGCCATAAACTGGAGATCATAACCATCATATGTAATCTCTTTAGTGTGATTGAAATTCATTATTAGTAAATTATAAAACAAAATAAATCAGGAAGATTTGGGGTCTTGACTAGTGTTGAGCGATTACGTTGGCCATCGACATCGGTCGATGGTCGATAGTCGACCATCATCGACAAGATATTCGATGGTCGATGGTAGATTATGATCGATGACCATTAAAGTCTAGGGGGGAGAGCAACAACACCTTCATTCTTACACCCAAACAGGGCTGGAGAAGCTGGAATTAACATCCACAACAGTCAAATGGATACGTGCTACATCTTAGGCAACACACTTAGGTTATAAAAGCCACAGAAAAAAAAATCACACACCATTCACTATCCCTGTCTTGCACCAAGCTGACCCTTAAACTCTGCATGACCCACAAATTAAAAAGTGCCAGAAGGCAGTATGATTTGAACCATCATCTTACTTGAACTGGACATTGAATATCCCTGTCCTGGAACGCAGCATGAGCCCCAAACCTGCATGACCCCCAGATTTAAAAAGTGCCGGAAAAAGGAGTCTTTCAACCACCATTTTAGTTTCACTGGACATAGACTATCCCTGTCCTGGGCCACAGCATGAGCCCCAAACCTGCATGACCCCAGATTAAAAAAGTGCCGAAAAAAGGAGTCTTTCAACCACCATTTTAGTTTCACTGGACATATACTGTCCCTGTCCTGGGTAGCGCTTGCCCCTCCGTATGAGTGCAGACCAATTGAGCTTCACTTGGAAATACTGGTGGTTAATGCTCCTGTTCCACCCAGGTGCCCTTTTTCTTGGCATTCTTTTTCTCATTTTACTCAACGTGCTGGAGGAAATTGTCTCTGTACTTTGTTCTCTGTCCGTGCTCCATACTCCATGTCCTCTGAATAACCTCCCTTGTACAATTCAGAGGAATTTTTTTACCAGCTATTTTGTACATGCAAGTTTTTTAGTAGTTTAATTCTAGAAAACACATTTTTAAAATAGGATGGAATCCCACCATGTCTTTGTTTCTCTTTTTTAATTGTATTAAATGGGTTGTCCCAATACAGGGATTGCTAGCTATGGTAAAGGTCTTGCAAAAACAAGTCATTTTGCAACATGTGTCTATTAACAGTGTCCTACCTATTCCTGTTTCTGACAGCACCATCACCCTTGAGCCACTCTTGACAATTGTGAAGAACAAATGTCTGTTAGAAGCAACATTTTTTTATAATAGGACCTGTAGTATAACTGCATTTCAAAGCAAAATGCCCCCAAAAATTTAAAACATGACCCATGAGCCACTTTTGACAATTGTGAAGAATAAATGTCTGTTAGAAACAACATTTTTTTATAAAGGACTGCAGTAGTTTTGCAAG
>JAODAL010055088.1:0-24201 GCA_025379985.1 Phyllomedusa bahiana
ATCCCCCTTTTGGGTTTTTCAATACTGCCTGAATCCTTCGGGGCTCTGGATCAGATCAAGCATATCTTGACCAAAATCTGATCCCAGGTCTCTTCTACACATTCCCACTGTTGGTGCAGACTGGACTTGGATACAAATACAGCTTTTTCTTCAACTCTACCCACAAGTGTTCAAAAGATCAAAACATTGTTACCACTTTGCTTGTCAGTGTCTGTTCTCCCTAAATAGCTTGATTATTGTATCATAAGGTGATAAACAGCCTGATGCTACCATTTTACTACAGTAAAGTTATCACTTAAACATGCGCTATGTATGAGGGAGTCAGGAGTCGGAGGTTTGGGAAATTGAGGAGTCGGAGTCGGGGCTTTGGCTTGCTGACTCCACAGCCCTGCCTCTAAGTCTAGAGGAAAGAAGGTTTCACAGATGCAGGTTCTTAACTGTAACAGCGGTGAGACAATGAGACTCTCTTCCATAAGAGGTTGTGATGGTGAATTTATTGACCAACTTAACGTAGGGTTTAGCTGCCTTTATTAAAAATTAAATATCACATGTTATGGTTAGTAAATTCCGACATTGATCCAGGGATTATTCTGATTGCCAAATTTGGAGTTGGGAAGGAATTTTTCCTCTTGTATGGGACAATTTGGTGTCCACCTCATAGGAGCTTTTGCTTTCCTCAGGAACAACACTAAAGGATTATAGGTAGGAGTTGATGGACTTGCATCTTTTTCTAACCTTATATACTATGTTTCTATGTACAGTGAAGGAAATGATTATTTGGTCCTTTGCTGATTGTGTAAGTTTGACCACTGACAAAGATATGAACAGTCTATAATTTTAAGGATAGGATAATTTTAACATTGAGAGATAGAATATAGAAAATCCAGAAAATCACATTGTATAACTTGTATTTGCATTTTGTAGTGAGAAATAAGTATTTGATCCCTCTGGTAAAAAGACTTAATACTTGGTGGGAAAACCCTTGCTGTCAAGCACAGCAGTCAGACTTTTTTTGTAGTTGATGATACGGTTTGCACAAATGTCAGGAGGAATTTTGGTCCACTCCTCTTTGCAGATCATCTCAAAATCATTAAGATTTTGAGGCTGTCACTTGGCAACTGAGAGCATCAACTCCCTCCATAAGTTTTCTATGGGATTAAGGTCTGGAGACTGGCTGGGCCACTTCATGACTGTAATAGGCTTATTTTTGAGCCACTCCTTTGTTGCCTTGGCTCTATGTTTTGGGTCATTGACTTCCTGGAAGACCCAGCCACAACCCATTTTTTAATATTCTGTCAGAGCGAAGGAGTTTGTCACTCAGGATTTTACAGTATATGGCTCCATCCATTCTCCCATTGATGCAGCGAAGTAGTCCTGTGCCCTTAGCAGAGAAATACCCCCAAAACATAATGTTTCCACCTCCATGCTTTACAGTGGGACGTTTTTCTTTGGGTCTAGCAATTTCTCTTCCTCCAAACACGGCAGCTAAGCCAAAGAGCTCAATTTTTTTCTCCCCAACCAAACAGCACCTTCTCCCAACCCCCAGAATCACCAGGTTTTTTTTGAAAAACTTTTCAACGGCCGCACCGGGGCCTTCTTAAAACAGGGAGACCTTGGGGCACTGCAGATTTTAAACCTTACAGCTAAGTGTTACTAATGGTTTCCTTGGTGACTGGGTCCCAGCTCCCTTTGAATCATTAACAATTTTCCCCCTAAAGTTTTAGGCTGACCTTCACCTTCCTCAGGGTCAAGGGAACCCCACGAGGTGAAATTTGCTGGTCCCCAGATCGATGTACTTTAAACAGTCTTTTGATTTCTTTTCCATTTTCTTACTATAAACCAAACTTTTCACCTCACCCACATTTTACAAAGGTTTGTACCCATTCCAGCTTTGTGCATCAAATTTTCCCAGACATCCTTAAAAGCTCTTTGGCTTGCCCTGTTTGTAGGGGTTTAAGTCACTGTTATTGTGGACAGGAGTTTTTATAAAGGTACTATTTAAAGGGACAGCTGTTTTTAAATGGGGTAACAAAGTTGATTAGAGCATCAAACCCGATCTGTAAAGCCAGAACTGTTAATGGTTGGGGTAGGAGATCAAATATTACTTCTAAACAAAATGCAAATAAATTATATAATTTATACAAGTGATTTTCGGATTTTATTTTGATATTCTATCTCTAAATTTTAAAATTAATTTACCCTTAAATTTATAGATTTTTTCAGTCTCTGCAGTGGCAAATTTCAAAATCAGCAAAGAAAAAAATTATTTCCTTCACTGTGCAGTGTCCAAACACCTTTATTTTACTGTAGAAGAAATTGACAGCTGCAATTTCCTATAAAAAATAATACCAAAAATTATTATATAAAGTATACAATGGCATACAGTGTCACCTTCCATTGAAAGTATATGTCAAGGGGAAACTCCCAACATAGACCTCAGACAGAAGGAAAACCGTAAGTAAATAGATCCTACTATTATAAGAAATAAAGTTCTGTGTGACACATCAAAAGTAATCTCCTATGTAGAAAAAATAATAATAGTCCCTGTTAGAGAATAAATGCGTCTGCTCATAGTAAGCACTACTTTCAACCTCTTCACTACTGCACCCAGTCTCCCTGTAGAGTCTATAAGAAAGCAAATTTGGAACAAGGTGTATTCCAGAAGGTTTCATCCTGTTCCATATGTGGTCTATGGGGTACTGATAAAGGAAACTGTCAGACACCCTCTATAACTGTTTGCACTTAAGAGCAGAATAAGCAACTTCTTTCTGTTTATGGAAGATTATTTCATTTTTTATGGATACGTCAGTTTAGTCAATAATGAATTTTTTTTATGATACTTTTATTTTGCACAATATGATTTTTCTGAACATGCTAGATTTTTCCAATTTTAAATAAATCAATTTTTTAAACGGCCTTGCTAGTTTTATAAAACCGGGGGAGGGCCCCTTCAACCCGACTTCAAAAACTGTGCCCCCGTAAGCAATATGCTTTACTTATTTGGCTTTTTAAAGTATGAGGAAAAAGTCCTTTAATTTTTTCAGAATGGGATTTTTTAAAATAAAAATGTTAAACAGGACCTGTGCCCATTCCTTATATGTCTGGTTTAAATCCTTGTGTTCCCTGTGAAATAACACTTCCGTAGCATCTTATTTTATAGTACTAGTCCTATATCATTCATATTTGTTACATCCAATAGAGGGCGCAGTGAGCTTCCCAGCCCTTCCCATAATGCCTTGGATATGCAATGCCCCTAGTGGGGCTAAAAGGCAATCAACTCTAAAAAAACGCCCTTTAAATTTTTGCCTCCTCAAGAGAGATTCCCCCTTTCTCAGCCACTCATTGCCTCTCACCTAGTCAAGCCATATCCCTGCTCTACACGAAATGGGGGGAAAACCCCAAAACGCTGTATGTAATGAGTGATATTTGGGTTGGGTAATATTCCTTTTTTTTTCTCAAAGATTCAGTGAATCAAAGTAAATTGAGGATTTTTACATCCAAAAGAGGTGCAGTGACTTCCCACCCTTTCCCCCCTAATGCCTTGTCAAATTCATTCAAGAAATTTTTCCACTATATCGTCAGATGGGGGGTTACCAAAAAGGGATGGTCCTTTACAGGGCTGACCTTGCAATCAGTGCTAATCAGGTCATTTTGTGCAGGACACATCCTTTTGAAAACTGTACTAGTGCCACCTATTTGACAGATTCAGCAATCTGTTTCTAGAAGGAATAACAGAGGAACAGCACAATTGAAATTTTTAAGGAAAAAAAAACCCAGAAATTTTAATTTTCACAGGGAAAATTTTTTTTAAACAGACATGTCAGGGGAATGTCCCCCCTTCCTCTTCAAACAAAGCAATACTATTTACTGTGCGACCTTGTGATTTCAGACATGGATTAGCACCATGCAATAGGACTCATCTGAATCTGGCTTCCATTGCTTTTTTCCCCCCCTAATCATGTAGAAAACATGTAATAAAAAAACAGAACATAAATTTATTTTTCACAACTTGGGTTCCCATTTTAAAAAGAAAGGGAAAAAACGAGGCCAGATTTTAGGCATGAATTCCACACTGATTCAGCGATGAATTTTTCAGCATTGCAAAACAGCCATGTGAACATACCCTTTTTAAATTTTCATTTGGTTTAATCACCGAAACATTATTTGAAGTAAATTAAGAAACACAATTTCCATGTAAACTTATAACTGCTGCAAAACTTTATTTTGAAGGTTATGGCAAAAAAACCCAAAAAAACAATAGTCTAAAGATCAAAAGGGTTTTTTTCCCCCCATAAAAAAGTTCAAAAGGGAAATCTCTGCTTAGGGAGAGCTCTAATATGATGACGCCTATAAGGCTTTTAGATTTAAAATACCTTTTTGCACTCCACGAACATCCAATCACAAGCATATGGGAAAAAATAGCTGAGAAGCTCTAGCGCCCTCTGTTGGATGTAACAAATCCTCACTTTGCTTTTGACCCATTGGATCTTTGAAAAGCAAGAAGGGATATTTAGCCACGCCAGCATCACTCATTTGTATACAGCCGTTTTGGGGTTTTGCCCCTCGTCAGTACAGAGCAGAGCGATGCTGACTTGCACCATAAACGTGAAAATAGATGTGCTATAAAAGTGGGATTATTGTGAATCTAGCAGCCATTAGGAGCCTCACCGATCCCAAGAATGGAGTTCCCATGACTCTGCTTCTTCTGAAGACATGGCCATGCATGTATGGATACTCCTCAGGATTTTAGGATCATTGAGCTCTGAAGAGGATTTGACTCGCAATTTTCTATTTATTTGACAGGCCATAGATGTGAATAGTGGAAAAATCACTTTAAAATATGTTTTGTGGGTGGTGTATTTAATACAGTATTTAACTACGTCAATGTAGTACATTTTTCAAATAAGTCAAACCTATGTTTCCTAGGTAACAAAGTATCTTGATTATCCTTTCCTTCTTCAAAACTTCATGCTGGTTGAATGAATATATTATTGGACTCGTCCAATTTATAAGCTGCATTTGTAACACTTTAGGTACAATGGGAAATTTTAGCTCTTACATTTAAAACTCATAATATACCCATAAAAAGCTAATTCCAATTCATGCAGTAATCAGCTTGTTCCTATGATTCTGTAATAGCTGCACAAATATAAACTCCTGTTACTCTCACAAAAGGAGGTCTTATATTCTATAATTAGTCTAAAGGAACACTGTAGATATCAGAATTATCCTGTTCTAGATTTGTAATTAATATTATTTCATGGGTGTAGAACTTTTAGGGCAGATTTTCCTAGATCTTGCCATAAAATGCATCAAAGTTTGGTGCATCTTATTTTAGGCATATATCATTTGACAAGTGGGCATTACTCATACATGCCAACTTTTGAAAGTAAGAAAGGAGATTTGAAGGGGCGGCGTTCGTTGCACGCCGCAACAAAAATTTGCATATCCACGCCCATCTTGCATGTAAGTCACACCCCTTCGAAAAAGCCACACCCTACTCCACCTAACTGTGTAATGGCTCTGGAAGAAAGCTAAATTAGGGTTTTGGCGTCACCCAGCTTCCATGGACTGTTGGATTGTCTGTTCAGCATCCAGGAGAGCTGGGCGATACTGCCAAACTGTGCCCCAATAGGTAGGTATCTCAGTGGCCTATTTGAACCCTGTAACCAGGTAGTAGCCTCCTGTAGCGAGGTTAATGCCCCCTTCTAGCCAGGTTGCTGTCCCCTCTAGCCAGGTAGCTGTCCCCAATAGCCAGATAGTGCCCCCAATAGCCAGGTAGTGCCCCCAATAGCCAGGTAGATGCTCCTTACAGCCAGGTAATTCCCCCAATAGCCAGGCAGATGTCCCCATGAGCCAGGCAGATGCCCCCATGAGCCAGGCAGTGCCCCTATAGCTAGTAACAATAAAATAATAAAATCTACCTCACACTCCTCCCCTCACAAGCACTCAGCCACAGCACACACACCCCTCAGGCAATCAACCACCCCCCCCCCCCCCTCCCCGCTCACCACACACACAGCCAACCCTGCACTCGCCTGTCCTGCTGGCATCCTAGTTTTTTCAAACGCTGCTCGGAGAAAGAGGGCGGAGCTTTGCGGCTCCCGCTAAGCCCCACCACCTTCCCCTGCAGTGCTCTCACAGCTTCCTCTGAAGCTAGGAGAGCATTGCCGGACAGCGGCACAGGACAGAGGCTGTAGGGCAGCGTCAAGAGACGCTGCCCGATGCCTCTGTACATAGATAACCTCCCGTATCTTTAAAGATACGGGAGGTTAACCACCCAAGCGGGGGGGGGGCGGGACACGGCCCCCATTAGCGGGAGTGACCCGCCAAAACTGGGAGGGTTGGCAACTATGGCATTACTTAGTGAGAGGGGTGTAGCTTAAAACGTGCCAAATTTATAATGCAGTCTTAACTATGGGGAAAAATGTGCAGCAGCCTTAGACTGCCTGGTCAAAGTTTACATTTTTTTAAAAGGGTTTTCCCATCAGGGTGTTTTTCTGCCAGCTTTAGGCTCTTGTTCAGGCGGGGGGTGATTCTACAGTTGTGATTTGCATATTGGCTCTGCTATTCCTTGCTAAGACTGTTAGAGGGATGTAACAGCAGGGAACAAGACTAGAGGGTTAAAGCTCTAAAGGGTTAATGTTTGTCATTAAGAAAGATAAACAAGTTTCTGTGTTGTTAAGAGACAGCAAGGAGTGACATCGACATCCCAGCCTCTGTTGCTAGAGCAGAGTGAAGTGGTTGTTAACCTAGGGAAGCTTGTGTACTGTACACAAGCAGGAGATAAGAACTACTCTAGCTCTGAAATAAAGCAAAATCAGAACAGCAATGTATTTGATAAGTGTTTATTTACCTGTCTTTTATATGTTTACATCTAATCAGTGTGATTAGTAAACCTGTCCCACTGTTTCTCCAGTTAATTCCCCTCCTACCCGGAAGTCTGCATGACTTCAGATGAAAATTAAAATTTGACATTGTTCTAGATGTGTAGAAGTTGTGGAGCCATTTGTTCTAAAGTTCAACTGTTTTACTCCAGACCTGTCTGCCTGTCCATTTATATTCTCTGAAGAACTTATTATGTAATTAGGTTGCAGCCATGGTCCCTTTTTTCATAAGAGTTTGATTTATATCAGCAAGTTGTTCCTTGGCCTTATCTCTTAGTTCATGTTCCTGGCAGTCAGTATCAGATGTTCTTACAATTGCCATGCTTCTTTGTTTTTTAAAGGGAACCTGTCACATAGGTTGTGCCCCCCTGGCTGAGGACAGCACAAGCTAGTGTCAGATCTGCTGTTCCCAGCACTGTGCCCCTTATTCTGTAAGATGCTGTAGTTTTAGAGCATTGCTCAAATGTTATTCATGAGCTGGTGTTAGCCCCGCCCACCAAAGGTTAGCCCCCACCTGGCAGTTATTCACATGGTTCTACCTATTCAAAGTGATAGGTTAATCAGTTGGGAGGTGGGCGGGGCTAGCCTCAGGTGGGCGGAGTATGAAAAAATGGACTCTTTATATGACTCTTTTCTGGCTGAAAACTGCAGATTTTAGCATTAAATGCTCTAAAACTACTGCATCTTACAGAATAAGGGACAGCGCTGGAAACAGCATGTCTGTCACTACCTTATTCTGTCCTCAGCAAGGGGGCATAATCTATGTGACAGGTTCTCTTTTAAAGGGGTTTTCAAACCAAGCTTTTTGACAGAGCCACACTTGCTTGTTAGGCGGAGGGTGGTTCTACAGCAGTGATTGACATATCCGCTCTGCTACTCCTAGCTGATCCTGTTAGAGGGGCATTGCTAACAGAAGGGTGTAAACAATAGGACGGAAGGCTACAGAGCTCTAAAGGATTAAAGTTTGTCAGTAACCTAGATAAAAAAGCTCCTGTTTTACTGATAAGACACAGCAGGAAGTTACGTCACCATGACAGCGTGACAGCAGTGACAGCGGAGAGTAATAGTTAAGAACTACACAAGTAGTAGATAAGAACTGCTTTATCTCTGAAACCAAGCAAAATAGGAACAGCATTGTATTTGGTGATAGTCCTTACCTTTCAATAAATGTTTAAAGGAGTTGTCTCCCCACAGGGTTTCAAAGAATGCATGAAAGAAATTCTCTGTCACTTCCTGGTTCATACTAATTTCCCATAAGCTCCATGTGTACACTACTTTGTGCTTTCAATGCTAATTAGATTAGATAGCTTCTCAAACTACTGGAAGGACTTCTTATCTGATCCCCAAAACAAAAGCCCTAATTAAAAGAGGTTTTACTTGAGAAAAATCAAGCTTTTTACTGTCTGGCAGCACAGGCCCACGGGACTGACACTGCTGACCTGGGGATGACTCACTCTCTGTTATCTCATTGAACAAACACCCCCCAAAAAAATTTTTTAAACAGGTTGGTTACGGGAGGGAACTAAAATAGCCAAGGAGGTAATAAATTCACTTGTATCTCTTTAGGGAAAACAAGGAACAATGCAATATATTTGGAAAATGTCTTTATTTTGTGTTCCCTACAATTTGAAAGCTATTCTTTGTAGCGAGACAACCCCTTTAATGCTAATCAATGAAACAGTAATACCCCTTTATTGAGTGCAGCAAGACATGTGCAGCTTGTTCAGCGATAGGCAAGGCCCACGTTGTACAAGGATGGTTCGACATCCGGTTCAAGGAGAACTGTAGTCCCCTTGTAATATTATCTACTTTGGATGACCTCCTTAGAAGGGTCCCTAATGATAATGCAACTATGCAGCGTTCCACTACTTTAACCCCTGGTATTAACTGACATCTGTCTGGGCAACTGGTGGAAAGCGTTCAGTTTCTCCGCAGTGCTGCCACTGCATTGAACTCAGTGGGCTGTACATGTAATGAATGGTCCTCCAAAGTGACAGACTTAACCTCTGGATAGTAAATGAAGGTCCTGAATTTGGAATTTCCTCCTCCCCGTTTACTCCATATGACTTAATAGAGAATTTTAAAGCCTGACAATTAGAAATTGATCCCGGGCGCACACATAGTGGCCATAAATTTGCCTACCAATGGCTAGTTATAGGATTTATGACCTCCATTCTAGTCTTCTGTTGGGTTATTTGACTCGTGCTCTGACAAAGTGCTTTTCATGTGGACCGGAGGTCAGTTTCTCTATGCATTCCTACAAAATACTCATAGGAATGCATATAGCGATTAACTTTGGCAGATGCTGTGTGTTTCGGCAAATCATACAGTAGGTTATTTGCCCTAACAAAAGACCTGAATTGAGGTCCTAAATTTTATATATGACAGCAAAGCAAATTATCAGCACTACTGTAAAAAAATAAAATTTTTTAATTTAAATGTTACCTTAGGGCGCATCCACACGGCATAGGACAAATACCGGTTGGTTTGCCGGTCAGTATTTGTCCTGTTTTGCGGCCGTCCTCACAGCCGCGGGGGGACGGCTTTTCTCCGCGATGAGCAAAGAAGAGCCCTCCCATTGAGAAGCACACATTCCATCCGGTTTTCGGACGGAAGATTGTGCTTCTACAATGTTTTGCCGCCGGACCGCCGGCGGCAAAACCGTCCGACGGCCAAACCCGTGCAGTGGGGACTGCTGCACGGGTTTCCCATAGAGCACAATTGTGCTCATTTTCGGACGGTTTTTCAGGTGGTCTGAAAAACCGCAAACCGACTGAAAAACCGGCCGAAAACCCTTGCCATGGGGAGATGCCCTTAGGGACAATTCTGATCATACCTAGATATTTCCAATTACAATGTTTTTGGTTTTTTTTTAAAAAAGGAAAGCTCCTCACCTAAACAAAAACTTGATTCTTTTTTAGATTCAGAATGTTTATTACATACCATATAACACACATAAGGCCTCATTTATGAAGATGTCTAACAGTAAGACTCTTTGTTGCCCATAGCATCTTATCAAACTTCAGCTTTCATTTCTAGTGGTCTAAGCAAAATGGAAGCCGAGTGCTAATCGACAACTAAGATAACTAACTGTTAGGCCTCGGTCACACGGCTTATTCTGAGACTGATTCCAGCCGTACTGCGTGCCGTATTTGCGCTGCAATACGGCTGGAATCCGTCCCAGTCATTACGGTAATCCACAGTTCTCAGAGAGAACTGTGGATTCCGTCTCTCCTCCCCGCTCGGTGAATCCGCCGCGTGGGGAGAAAGTGACATGCACATTTTGGGTCAGTATAGCCATGTAGAGTAGTGAACCATATCTGTAAGTGAACCAGATATGAAAGTGATTGATAGAGCTGAATCAAGGTATCTGAAATAAAACCGAAATTAGACCGGAAGTGGGCCGAAGGGGGCTAGGAGGAACGCCTTTTCTTGTAAGTATCTAGGCTTCTCAAAAAAAAAAAAATATTCACCATGCTCAGTATTGCTGTCTATCTTGCAGCCATCTACCTCCTGGCTTACCACCCAGTTATTGCCCCAGAGAATCTTATCCACATCAGCGCCTCGCTCCTTCCCTCACCCATGTGTTCATCACACACTCTCCTTTCCCTTTTCAAATACCACAAACCACCTGCTCACATATTGCTGCACAAACGCCGCTCATACTCATCACTGAACCATCTGCTGTATCTTTTCTTTCTCCTGCTTCTTGCTGCAGGTGACATTTCTCCTAACCCCGGCCCACCCTCCATTACTGCTCATCCCACCTCCTCCTCCCATAGAAACCCTGCTAACCTAATTGATATTCGCTGTACATCTTTTCCAGTCCCTTTGAAATGTGCTCTGTGGAACGCCCGATCCGTCTGCAACAAACTCACTGCTGTTCATGACCTGTTTCTCTCCAACTCCCTCAACCTGCTAGCCCTCACAGAAACATGGCTCCAGCCATCTGACACCGCTTCCCTTGCCGCTCTCACCTATGGCGGCCTACACTTCACCCACACCCTCAGACCTGAGAACAGGCCGGGTGGAGGAGTTGGCATACTTCTCTCTCCACACTGCACTTACCAGGTCCTTCCTCCTGCACCCTCACTCACTTTCCCCTCCTTTGAGGTCCACACCCTCAGACTCTTTCAGCCATTTTCCCTCCGAGTCGCGGTTGTGTACAGACCTCCCGGCTCACCCCGCCAGTTTCTGGATCATTTTGCTGCCTGGCTCCCTCACTTCCTCTCTACTGAAATACCCACTCTCATCATGGGTGACTTTAACATCCCTATTGATGACCCCATGTCTCCCTCTGCCTCTCAGATCCTTTCACTAACCTCTTCTCTTGGCCTCTCGCAGTTTACTAACTCTCCCACCCACAAGGATGGGAACTCTCTGGATCTGGTTTTCTGTAACCGTTCCTCAATCTCTAACTTTAATAATTCTCCTTACACTCTCTCTGATCACAATCTTATTTCCTTCACTATTACTAATTCTCACCCATCTCTGGACACACCTGCCCGTCTCCCGTTCAGAAATATCCGCTCCATGAACGCTCAGGAATTCACAGACACCATACAGTCCTCACTGCCCCCAATCTCCTCCCTCTCCTGTCCTGACATGGCGTCCAAACAATATAATGAAACTCTTTCCACCACCCTGGACACATTGGCACCGCTCACACACCGCACCACCAGAGTCAGACACCCACAGCCATGGCACACGCCTCAGACTCGCCATCTGCAGCGATGTTCCAGATGTGCGGAGCATCTGTGGAGGAAGTCGAAGCTACCTGCAGACTTTCTCCACTACAAATTTATGCTCAGGACTTATCAAACTGCCCTTCACAGCGCCAAACAAAAATATTTCACCTCCCTCATCGCAACCTTACACAACAACCCTAAACGCCTGTTTGACACCATCCACTCCCTTCTTAGGCCTAAAGCTCAGGCCCCGGTCTCTGACCTCTGTGCTGAAGACCTGGCCACTCACTTCAAAGAGAAAATTGACAAAATCCGGCAAAACATCTCATCTCACACCCCAAGCAGCAGCCATCTGGTCCCTCCCCGCACATCCCCCAGCCTACTCTCAGCTCTTGACCCGACGACAGAAGAAGAAGTGTCAAGGCTTCTGCTGTCTGCGCGCCCCACCACCTGCTCTAGTGACCCCATTCCCTCCCACCTTGTCCAGTCTATTTCTCCAGCTATCATCTCTCACATAACTGCAATCTGTAACCTCTCTCTCTCCTCTGGGATCTTCCCATCTTCCTTTAAACATGCTATTATAACCCCCTTACTGAAAAAGCCCACTCTGGACCATCCTGTGCTGATAACTACCGACCAGTCTCTAACCTGCCCTTCATCTCCAAACTCCTGGAACGCTTGGTCTCTCGCCTAATCCGCTATCTCTCCGCTAACTCTTTTCTTGACCCTCTGCAATCAGGTTTCCGCACCCTACACTCCACGGAAACTGCTCTAACTAAAGTCTCCAATGATCTCCTAACAGCAAAATCGCAGGGTAACTACTCATTGTTGCTTCTTCTGGATCTCTCTGCAGCGTTTGACACTGTTGATCACCAACTTCTCCTCAGCATGCTCAGCACCATTGGCCTCCTGACACCGCTCTCTCTTGGTTCTCATCTTACCTTTCTAACCGCTCCTTCAGTGTCTCATTTGCAGGTTCTACCTCCTCTCCTCTTCCTCTTGCTGTCGGGGTTCCTCAGGGATCCGTTCTTGGTCCTCTCCTCTTCTCAATCTATACAGCCCCCATTGGACAAACCATCAGCAGATTTGGCTTCCAGTACCATCTCTACGCTGATGACACCCAATTATACACCTCCTCCCGAGACATCACTCCTGCTCTGCTACAAAACACCAGGGGCCGCCTGTCTGCTGTCTCTGACATCATGTCCTCCCTGTATCTTAAACTAAACCTCACTAAAACCAAACTTCTAGTCATCCCACCATCTACTAACAGACCTTGCCCTGCCCTTTCTGTCTCAGTGTGTGGCACCACCATAACTCCTAGGCAGCAGGCCCGCTGTCTTGGGGTTATACTAGATTCCGATATGTCTTTCGTCCCATATATCCAATCCCTTGCCCGCTCCTGTCACCTGCACCTCAAGAACATCTGCAGAATCTGTCCTTTTCTCACTGTGGACACAACTCAAACTCTCATTGTTGCTCTTATTCATTCTCGTCTCGAATACTGTAACTCCTTGCTTATCGGTCTCCCTCTGTGCAAAACTCTCCCCTCTCCAGTCTGTCCTGAATGCAGCAGCCAGGCTTGTCTTTCTTTCCAGCTGCTATACTGATGCCTCTACCCTGTGTCAGTCACTGCACTGGTTGCCTATCCAGTACAGGATACAACATAAACTCATCACTCTCACTCATAAAGCTCTCCACAACGCTGCTCCTCCCTCCCTCTCCTCCCTCATCTCTGTCTTCCACCCTACCCGCTCACCTCCGCTCTGCTGATGATATCAGGTTACACTCATCAATCATCCGAACCTCCCATGCCCGTCTCCAAGACTTCACACGTGCGGCACCAGTTCTCTGGAACATGCTACCGCGGGCGATCAGGCACACTCAGAACTCTCATAGTTTTAAAAGGGCCCTGAGAATACATCTTCTCACTCTGGCCTACCAGAATCCCTACTGCTAACACCCCTCCCCTCCCTTCCCCCCACACTCCCTAGCGCACTCATCTCATTTTCAGCACTTAACTGTATATAGATGTATATAGAGGTGGCAGGTTCATCCGAATTCTATGTAAAACAACCCCATATTTATGTCACATGGCTGGACCATTGTAAATCTAGCACTTCTTGCCCTTCGTCTCTCCCGTACACCCTAATAGATTGTAAGCTCTTGCGAGCAGGGCCCTCACACCTTGTGTCTCATCTGTAAGTACTTTTAATGTGTAATGTCTGTACGTTTACCCTCCAAATTGTAAAGTGCTGCGGAATATGTTGGCGCTATATAAATAAAGATTATTATTATTATTATTATTATTATTATTTACGGCGCGTACGCGCCGTAAATAATGCAATGTCTATGGGGCCGGAAGGCAGCTCCCGGGCCGTGCCCCCGCCCCGCCCCTTATTCAAATCGTAACTGCGGGCGAAATCCGTCCGGCAATTACGGCTTGAATAAGCCGTGTGAACACTGCCTTAGACAACTTAGTCTCAGACTCGGGTGCTTGGGGCAAACCAGAGGAGTTGATTCTTGGGGCCCATTCTACAAGTACCATAAATGACTGCAGATGACTCTTGCTTTTGACTTCTCTTTCTCTGACTTTCGGCTCACAGCTAGCAACAAGCTGACCGTGTTACAATTAATTTCTATTGAATTTCCAAATGTAGTCAAGCACACTCACTCGGCTACACTCAGAACACCCATAGAAATGAATGGGGCCGCACCGCCGCCCTCCTCATTCTCAAAACACAGTCTGCTCATAGCTAACCTGTGAACTGGATGTTCCTTCATGGGAACACCACTTAAAGTTACATAGTTTGTAAGGCCAAAAAAAGACAGATGTCTATCCTTTTCAGCCTATTGTGCTAAAGTGTTGATCCAGAGGAAGCCAAAAACCCCCATGAGGTAGAAGCCAATTATCCTCATTTTAGGGAAAAAAATCCTTCCCGTCTCCAGTCTGACAACCAGAATAAATCCCTGGATCAACAACCCCTCTCCAGAATCCTAGTCACTATTACTTGTTATATTATTTCATCCAGACCCTTTTTGAACTTTGTTATTGAAATCACCATGACAAGTTCTTCTGGCAGAGAATTCCACAGTCCCACTGCTCTTACAGTAAAGAATCTCTTTTTATGTTTATGTAGAAACTTTCTTTCCTCAGGACTTAGGTGATGCCCCCTTTGTTCTGTATACAGTCCTGGGTATAAATAGATCTTGAGAGAGGTCTCTATATTGACCTTTAAAATATTAAAACATATGTATTATGTCCCCCTCAAAGCCGTCTGTTCTCTAAACTAAATAACCCTAATCTTGCTAATCTTTCTGGGTATTGCAGTCCACCCAGTCCTTTTATTATTTTTGTTGCCGCCTTTGTACCTGTTCAATCTTTACCATGTCATTTCTGTGAACTGATGCCAAAAACTGTACACAATATTCCATGTGTCGTCTAACCAGTGACTTTTAATACACCCCAGAGTCCTGTTTGCCTTGGCGGCTGCTGCCTGACACGGGCTGCTACAGTTAAGTTTACTGTCCACAAGGATTCCCAAGTCCTTCTCCTGTCTCTTTTTCCCAGCGTTTTTCCATTTAACATGTAATCATGGAATGGATTCTTCCTCCCCATGTGCATAACCTTGCATTTATCTGTGTTAAACCTCATCTGCCATTTCTCTGCATAGGCCTCCAACTTATCCAGATCCCTTTGTAATAAAATATTATCCTCTATTGTGTTGATTACTTTACAGAGCTTAGTATTGTCTGCAAAGATCGGTATTCTACTGTGCAATCCATCTGTCAGATCATTCATGAAAATATTAAAGAGGATAGGGCACAATACTGAGCCCTGTGGTCTTCCACTAGTAACAGGGATCCAGTCTGAGTATGTACCGTTAATCACCACCCTTTGTTTTCAATCACTGGGCCAGTTGCTTACCCACTTGCAAGCATTTTCCCCGAGTCCAAGCATTCTCATTTTACTTATAAATCTTTTATGTGGCACAATATCAAATGCTTTAGAAAAATCTAGATATATGACATCTAGTGCCTCGCCCCGATCCAGCTGGTAATCTGCATTTTTGTCTCATTAACCCTTTAGATTCCGCATTGGCAAGTGACTCTCTGTCTCCATCTGCACCCTGTGATTGGGTTGAAATGAAAACCCGGAAGCCTAACAACGGCTCCTGGTTTGTCTGTGACATCACCACGCCCGCGCATGGTCATTGGCAGCTACAATATGTATCATTACAGTCATGTACTGCTATGTATTATCGTAGTGATATAGAGATCACCGAGTCAGGTCCCCTGTGTGGACAAGTAAAAGTGGGGGAAAAAAAGAAAAAACTTACACCGTCCTTTTTCCATTACAAATGCCAATCACCCCCCAAAATAAAAAAGTATGCATTTGGTATTGCCACGTACCTAATGATCTAACCTATAAATTCTGGCAGAATGGCACTTTTTGTTAAAAAAAACAAAAAAACAAAACACTACCAGGATTGCTGTATATTCTTTATCTTGAACTCCCAAAAATGGATTAAAGGTCAAACAAAGTCATGTCCTCCCCACCCCAATATGGTACAATTAAAATTAGTCAACTCATCCCACAAAAACAAGCTCTTACACAGCTCTGTGTACAGAAAAATAAAAAGCTTATGGTTCTGATTATTGTGATGCAAAAATGAGTTTTCTTTTTTAAATAATAAAACTTCTTTTTTATTGTATTAAAGCAGTAAAACATTAAAAAAAATATACATTTGGTATCACTGTAATCATGTCCACCTGCTGAGTACAGTTATCATGTTATTTATACTGCATGGTAATCAAAGTAAAAAAATAAAAATAAAAAATACTGCCAGGACTCCAGTATTTTCTTCATCCTTTCATCACCTCCCAAAAACCTTGATAAAAAGCTGCCAAAGTGTCAAATGAGCACTGAAATTATACCAATGAAAACCTCAAACCATGGCGCAAGAAACAAGCTCTTATACTTTTCTGTATATGTAGCTGATTAAGTTATGACTGTCAGAATATGATGATGTAAAAACTTTATTTTTTTTGCATTAAAAATGTAAAAGTAGTGAAACATAAAAAAAGATATAAAATTGTAATTGTAACGAACGGTGTAGTAAAGAAATCATGTCATTTAAACTGTATAACTTGCGGCAATCCTTTCCATTAATTTCTATTGAAGATCTGAATTTAGTAAAGCATACTCACTCAGCTATACTTGGAACTTCCATAGATGTAAATGGGGAGTACAGCCGTTACCGCCACCCTTCTCAATCTCGCACGAGGTCAGCTCATAGTCGGCAACGAGCCGACCTGTGAAGTGGATCTTCCTTTGTGGGAACACTGCTTTAAAGGGGATTTGCCAGGACGCAAGTTACTTACCTCCTTATCAGCACAGGGAGAATGTCAACAAATCACGCTGAGTCATGAAAGCTGCAGGGGAGAGAGGGAGGGGGTGAGCAGAGAGTGAGGAAGAAGGGAGCGTCTCAAAACCTAACTAAAATAATGACATTGCAACAGTGCAGACACAACAGACACAGCCTCATAGACTGCACTTTCTACCCCTTGAAGCTCATTCATTTTCCCTGTCATCAGATAAGAAGTGTGTCAGGCAAGCACGGCCTGTCAGCTCCTCTGGTCGTGTCTAATGCAAGCTTTCAGGTAATTAAGGGGGATTGAGAAATGCTGTAGTTCTCACAGGCTTCACTTTTTGTAGTCACATATATTTAAAAAAGTGATTAAATACCCATTTTGGAGGATCCCACGTCAACATTACATCGTGGCAAAACCCCTTTAAGTGTTGAGTTTGATATCTAAAAGCAAGTTAAGAGGTTAACAGCATTACATTGTTTTTATCTCTCAACATGCTTTATGCCTTCATCATGTATCTATTTAAAACACATATTTTTATTTTATTGAGACAGATATACCTACATATATAGTACATCTGCTATGAGATTATGAGCTTGGTTGCAGTATCTGGGACTCGTGACATCAGTGTCTGAAAATCTCTTAAGATATTTAGTTTTGATACCTGCTTTTTTCCATCTAAGCATTGCTAAAATGATGATGCAGTAAGATTCACAATTCATCAATAACTAAGGAACGCTTGCTGTAGGTACTTAAAACTTGACAGTTGCAACATACATACAAATTTAATATTTTAGTGAGCCTGACAGTGAAAAGGAGGTTTACCCTCCACCCTTTGTTTATGGAGTCCAGATAAGTACTGCATTGAGCATCCAGACAAATCAGGACCACCCACAGAGTTTTAGGACTCCCTGGCCACAATATATTGCTTTCCTGTTAGTCTATTTGCGATAAAAGTGTAATGGTAATAACAATGGTGTTCTTGGAGGATTAAAGAGTTTAATGCCAATTTCTCTAGTAGTTTAACGGGTTGTGCCAGGAAGTCTAACATAGTCAAGGGGTTAATATTTGCTGCCCAATGGTTTGTTCACCTTCCTACCTTCCATCGATGTCTCTTGTCTCTAAAAAGAAGCTGAACATCATACACTCTTCACATTTAACTTTCTCCTACTTCAATGCACGACAACTAATAGGTTAGAGGGCTTACATTAGTAGTAGAAAATGCAGCGAATGAGTAACATTGTACCTTTGATGTAAGGGTCAAAAGATTCTGCTGCCCTATGCTCCAGATGCAAGGGATTTAAAGGGAACCTGTCACATAGATTATGCCCCTCTTGCTGAGGACAGCACAGTCTAGTGACAGACATGCTGTTCCCAGCGCTGTGTCCCTTATTCTGGAAGATGCTGGAGTTTTAGAGCATTTACCCCTCGAATCTTATTCATGAGCAGGGTTTAGCCCCGCCCCCAAAAGGGCTAGCCCCACCCACCTTGCGTTATTCACATGTTTCTACCTATTCAAAGTGAAAGGTTAATCATTTGTGAGGTGGGCAGGGCTAGCCTCCGGTGGGCGGGGTATGAAAAAAGAGACTCTCTTTTCTTGACTCTTTTCAGGTGAAAACTGCAGATTTGAGCACTAAATACTCTAAAACTACAGCATCCTACAGAATAAGGGACACAGCGCTGGTAACAGCATGTCTGTCACCTGTTTGTGCTGTTCTCAGCAAGGGGGCATAACCTATCGACAGGTTCGCTTTAATATTAAGACTTTTACAAGAAAAACGGCATCAGAACGATCAGCTTCAACGGTTATAATAGCTTTATGCCTCCAAGCAAGCACCAAACATATCACATTTGTATGTATGTTCCTTGCAACTGACAAGTTTTAAGTACCTACAGCAAGCGTTCCTTAGTTATTGACGAATTGTAAATCTTACTGCATCATCATTTTAGCAAGGTGGACACCACCCATAGGGGTTGCCACCCAGCACACAAAGGGTTAACACTCCCACTCCGATTTTATTCCTTTTTAAATTTTACATACAACTTTAAATAGCAAAAGATTAACATGGTCAGGGCTTGTGGACTGTAAGGGCTTGTTCACACGACGTTTTGGATCCTTTTTACGGATCCGTTTTTGACAGGTGAAAAGCGCAATCCGAAAAGCGGATTCGCAAAACGCAAGAGTAGATACATTTAATTTGGATCCGTATTGTATTTTTTCACTTGCGATTTATCGGGACCGCTTTTCCGGATGCGTTTTCAGATCAGGAAGATCTCTCTCCCTTCACAAATCACAATTTCGCCCGATCCCTTCACAGATCAGCAGTGCGCCCCGAGTCCTTCTAAAAGATCACAGTGCGCCCCAAGTCCTTTACAGATCAGCAGTGCGCCCCCGAGTCCCTTCCACAATCAGCTGGCGCCCCGAGTCCCTTCACAGGGTCAGCTGTGCGCCTCCCGATCCCTTTTTACAGATCAGCTGTGCGCCCCGAGTCCCTTCACAAGATCAGCTGGCGCCCCGAGTCCCTTCCCCCAGAATCACTGTGGCACCGACCCCTTCACAGATCAGCTGTGCGCCCCGAGTCCCCTTCAACAGCATCACACGCTACCAGCCCGTGGGAGCAAAGTAAGCTTGGCGCAGCCGAACTTACCAGCAGCGGGGGCAACAGATTTAGCCAGGCTGACCAGCACCGACAGCACAGCGGGAGGGACAGTCCAGCCGGCGCAGGGCGACCTAGCAGCATACTCCCCACGGCTGTGCAAGCCGCATATACACCTTGATCCCCATCCAACCCCCTACACCCACCTCCACCTCATCAGCTGTGCACTGCGTTTTCCGGATGGCTTTCACCGGCAATACGTACCCACACTGTGTGGGCACTTTTGGTCAGGGTGCCAAAAGCGCACCATTTTTCCTATGGGGGTTCACTTTCTAAACGCAAGAAGAATTTTAATGCAATTCTTTAAAACGGATCCCAAAAGCCATGCAGAAGACTCTCAAAAGCGCATCGGGGATCTCCCTGAGAACGGTGATGCCTTTTCCCTTGAAAAACAAGTTAATCACACGCAATTGTTAGATCCGTTTTACGATCCGAAAACGGACAAAAAAACGCGTGTAACAAGCCCTAACCTGTGCTATTTAAAAGAGAAGATTTTTATTTTTTTTCCAAAGTCAGATACTCAGTGTGCTTTCACACAGAGCGTTTTTTGAGCAGAAAGGCACAGCAATTAATGCTGTACATTTCTGCACAAAAAACGCTCCATGTGAAAGCACCACCGTAAGCCAGATCATACATGTTAAAGATAACCAATTAGGACACTAAATTTCATAGAGTAGTTTGTAGTAATTAAATACTCCAACCTAGTGGTCATGATATCAAGTTTATTTAGAGAGCCATGACACTGCTTGGTGTCATTCAGTATGAACAATTTAAGTATAGCAAGTGAAACCGTGCATCTCTTCATAAAAATGCATTTTACAATTATAAGCGGATAAACGGATATTACAGATTGGAGGACGACGTTTTGAACCCTCTCGGAACATACATAGTTACCGTATATAGTTTGTAAGGCTAAAAAAGATGTTTCTCGACAATTTCATTGGGGGACACACACCTTGGGTATAGGCCCTTGACCTAGGAGGCGGACACTAGGTGGACCAAACGTGTTAGACCCGCCCCGGTGGCCTATATCCCTCCTGCTGACGCCAGGCTGATCAATTTTCAGCCTAGTGTCTGTAGGAGGCAGACGCTGCTCCGCAGCTCTGCGGTGTTTGTTATTTTTGGCTTCTTTGCAGGTGGTGGTTGAGAACCTGGCTCTCACCTATTGGAGGGTGATTGAGCACCTGGCTCTCATCTACTGGAGGGGGATTGAGCACCTGGCTCTCACCAGTTGGAAGGTGATTGAGCACCTGACTCTCACCAGTTGGAAGGTGCGTGAGCACCTGGCTCTCACGAGTGGGAAGGGGATTGAGCCCCTGACTCTCACCAGTTGGAGGGGGCTTGAGCACCTGGCTCTCACCAGTTGGAAGGGGATTGAGCACCTGACTCTCACCAGTTGGAAGGGGATTGAGCACCTGACTCTCACCAGTTGGAAGGGGATTGAGCACCTGACTCTCACCAGTTGGAAGGGGATTGAGCACCTGACTCTCTCCAGTTGGAAGGGGATTGAGCACCTGGCTCTCACCTATCAGCGGGGTCGTCAGCGCATAATTTTACCGTGATGTTGTCCTCCCTGAGGGCTTCAGGAACCCAGTCAGTTCTTTAGCTGGCTGGTTTTCCTTTTCGCCGCTCACCCGTCCCCACCTGCCACCTCCGTGGCTTTTTTATGGATGCCTGGTGCATGGTACCGAAGGGGTGATGCCGTGACGCCCGAAGACGTCGGATTAGTGAGTACCCCGACTTCCTCCGTTTGGGGGCGGTCAGGGGTTTTCCATTTCTTTTTTTGGGATTGGAGGGCCGCAGGAATTCCATTTTCCCCCGGAGGTGCTGGACTTCCCAGGGGCAGGTGCACTTACCCTGCTTGGCCACAGCCAGCATTTGACAGTGGGGCATAATTGGCCTGCTGTGCCGGCGTTCGAGCAACCATGCAGTACTGCGGCATTTTCTTAGTTGCCCACCTCTGACTGCTTTTTGGACATCCCAAGGTGCTGTGTCCCCCAATAACATTGGCGAGAAAATTGGATTTTTGTACTTACCGTAAAATCCTTTTCTCGTTCACTGGGGGACACAGGTCCCGACCTCATTTTTTCTCCATGGAAGCGGTGTTCTCTTTTTGTTCCCCCTCTCGGCAACAGCTTTTGTACCAAGTGTCCGCCTACTAGGGCAAGGGCCTATACCCAAGGTGCTGTGTCCCCCAATGAATCGGACGAGAAAAGGATTTTACGGTAAGTACAAAAATCCAATTATGTCCATCCAGTTGAACTTTTTATCCTATGGTGTTGATCCAGAGAAAACCAGAAACCCACATGAAGTGGAAGCTATTTATCCTGTGGGGAAAAAAATCCTTCTTGACTCCAATCTGGCAATCGAAATAAAATCCTAGATCAACGACCCTTCTCCGTAATCCTACTCAATAGAGCTTGTTATATTATTGCATCCAAGCCTCTTTTGAACTCATTTATTGAGTTCTCCATGACAAGTTCCTCTGGCAGAGAGTTCCACAGTCTCACTGTTCTTACAGTAAAGAATCCTATGTAGAAACTTTCTTTCCTCTAGACTAGACCTGGGCATTGTATGGCCCGTCGGCCATATCTGGCCCTCTAACTAGCTCTGCTATCCAACAACCATTAAGGTCCCAAGTCAATACCGGTCGTTAAGTTATCGGCTTGGGATCTTGGCGATCAGTGATGGCACCGGGGACTAACTGTATATTCGTCCTCTGGACGCACTTAGGCTATGTTCACCCGGCTTATTTCAGGACGTATTTGCGGATGTAATTACGTCCGCAAATATGCCCTGAAATAAGCCGTGTGAACATAGCCTAACAGTTGCAGGCTTCTACGGAGCAGAGAGTAAATGCTCCCTGCTCCGCAGAGTACTCCGATGTTTTGGCTCACTGGAGTACACAGCACAGGCGGCAGGAGAGTGTCATCATCCTGCCTGCGTGGCCTGTGCAGGAAGAAGACGGAGAACAGCGGGAGCTTCAGGGAGCAGGGGAACGATGAATACTGTTAGTTTTTTTTTATTTTTAATTAGCCCTCTGTACCTGCTGGGGGGACCTATAACGTGCCTATATACCTACGGGGGACTTACTGCTATAACCTCTGGGGCCTAAAACCTTCCTATAACGTACTGGGGGACCTAAAAACTGCCTATATACGTCTGGGGACCTATAAACCTGCCTATATATGTACTGGGGTGTAAGGGATATGGTAGGGGGATCCCTGAACCACCACAAGCGAGGGGTGTAAGCCACGCCAGGGAGCGGAGTCTAAGTAGGTCCGGTTTTTTTCACCAGAGCCCGCCGCAAAGCGGGATGGACTTGCAGTGGATTGATACTAGATCGCTACCCCTGACGTGACTTGCTTGCGGTGGCAGCCGAGGTGTTGCGTGGTACAGAATCGTGAAGCAGGCTCGTAGTCGGGGACAGGCAGAAGGTCAGGACAGGCGGCAATGGTTCTGGACGGAGGCAAAGGGACGTAACACAGTAGACGAATAAGACACTTGGGAACGCTTCCTCTCTATGCACAGGGCACTATCGATTCGGCAAGGCAGTAATTTCTCTCAGCGGGCGAGAAGGTTTTGGAAAAAAAAAAATGCAGGTCCAAGGTCTTGCCCTTAGGGCCCTTTTGGGTGAGAACCGTTCCAGACCCCCAGGATGAGGCACCCTCCAGAAAGAATGGGTTCTCTGTATCAGGCTGGGATAGAATAGGTGCCGAGGCGAAGGCGGCCTTTAACTTGGAAAAAGCTTTGGGTTGGCATGCTTCTTGGTGAGAGCCACAATCGGCGCCACCAACGTCGAGAAATGTGGGATGAATTGCCTGTAATAGTTGGAGAATCCCAAGAAGCGTTGTATGGCCCGGAGACCAGAGGATCGTGGCCACTGGAGGACGGCAGACAGTTTAGCGGGGTCCATCTGCAGACCCTTGTCCGAGATTATGTACCCGAGGAACGGGAGGCTGGTCTTGTGGAATTGGCACTTCTCCAGTTTGGCGTAGAGGTGGTTCTCACGCAGGCGTTTCAGGACCTGGCGCACATGTGACTGGTGGACCTCCAGATTAGGTGAGAAAACCAGGATGTCGTCCAAGTAGACAACAACGCATACATACAGGAAATCCCTTAAAATTTCATTAACAAACTCCTGGAAGACTGCTGGAGGGTTGCATAGGCCGAAGGCATACTAGATACTCGAAATCCCATCACGAGTATTGAAGGCGGTCTTCCACTTCAACCTTCTCGGATCCGAATGAGGTTGTAAGCCCCCCGCAGGTCCAGCTTGGAAAATACTTTAGCTCCCTGGAGACGGTCAAATAGTTCGGTAATCAGTGGCAATGGATACCGGTTCTTAATGGTGACCTTGTTTAGGCCGCGGTAGTCGAAGCACGGTCGAAGGGACCCATCCTTCTGCTCCACAAAGAAGAACCCGGGACCCGCTGGGAAGTAGATTACGGATGAAGCCTTTTTTGAAGGTTTTCCTTTATGTAGGCCCACATTTGCCCGAGTCTCAGGTACAGAGAGTGGGTAGACCCCCCCCGGGGTGGACTAGTCCCAGCAGCAGGGCTAGGCATCGTAGGTGACTGGGGGAGTCTCCCCTTT